>JARQOC010000005.1:167187227-167233492 GCA_033576535.1 Allobates femoralis | reverse complement strand
ATCTATTCCCATCACATATCCCATCACATCTATTGAGCAGCTGTTCAGTGAGCAGCAGACTCCTTTCCATATTGTCTATGGATCTCAGCGTTGTCAGTTGTTCATTTAGATCCAGTATCTGGGCTTCCAAATGTACAATGTACTCACATCTCACACAGCAGTATGCACCCTCGACCGGCTGGTCAAGGAATGCATACATGTGACCCAGTGTCCAATAAAGCAGGTGTCCAGATGCCAACTAGTATGATAGACAGGAATGGTCGCTGTCCGATGTAGGTATCACACCAGTTGGCTGGGCCCTGTTGAGTTACTCCTGGGGTTCGGCCCCAGCCCCCAGGGTCTGCTTGTTAAAGGACAGTACCGAGCAATGTGGCTGGTCTTGCTGCAGTGTCGGCAGAAGGGTTCCCCTGTGCAGCTGTAACGGTCGGTGGTCCTCCCTCTGGGCGACGTGGTCTTCTTCCCTCTCATCCACGGGACGTCCTCCGGGCTGTCAGCATTTGGATTAGAGGTTGGGGTTTAGGTAGTGGCTTTGGCTCAGCTGGCTCACCTCAGAATACAAAGAGTCAATCCTATCAGAGTTGGTAGACTAAACACGGCTTTCAACTGCAGGTACGGGTATTGGTGTTGTTGTACCCAGAGCATTGCCACTGCACCACCGCCGGATGGCAGCTTCAGGAGTCTTCACTGGCTGTAACCCCTTTATGGCCATGTCCTTTAGAGTGTTGAAATCAGTGTTCGGGTGGTTTAGGGACCAGCAGCGCAGGGTTTTGTTGTCCTCTGGTGATAGAAGCCCCCTGGTAAACTGCTCAATCAAAAGTTTATTCTTGTTATGGACACTGGTAGGGCTGACTTGCTTCAGGGCTCGCAGCGCCTCCTGTAAGCGCCATGCATAGGTCCGGATGTCATCCTCTGGCTTTTGGTAGCAATGGTAGAAGCGCATTCTTAGGTCAGCCTCATTACAGTCCTCAAAAGCAAGTTTTAGTTTGTAAAAAATTATAGCTACTGAACCCCGTTCAGCAATGGACCAAGACTCAGCCTCTCTTTCTGCTGCACCAGTTAACTGTCCCAATACAACAGCTGTGTGCTGCTGACCAGTCATTGCATACATGTCCAACACGCTGCAGATTTTTCTTTTGAAGGTGGACAAAGTATCAGGGTGGCCATCATACTGGGGTAACCACTTAGCACCCGGGATATACGGTAGTGAAATCGGCATGATTGGGGCTGCTGCGCCCAGTGGGTCAGCGGTTCTACTGGTTGCAGCCATGGTCGCTTGGGGGTGATTCACGGGGTCTGCGAAGTCATTTTCGTCGTCTATGGACGTAGCGGACATTTTCGGGGCTCCCCTAGTGAATCACGGCCAGTCTTTAAACAGTTAAACAGTTCAGGAGTTTTCGGATTAGGCCGCTGCGCTTCGGAGGTGTTCGGCAGAGCGAGAGGTGGGTTTTGTTTTTGCGCTCTGCAAGCCGTCACGGCCCCTTTCTTCCCGCTCCGTGGTGCAGTAATGGCGGCTTAATTTAACAGTCACTAATCACAGTTCAAAACATGGCACACAGTACCCGGTAGCACTGGGCACAGCATCCTGTTCGTGATGCCAGAAATTGACTAGCTCAGGGTATGGGGACTCTGGTATCTGAGCCCTCTGCTGCTGTAGGGATGTCACTGGTGGCCTGCCCAGACCCGTGGCCCTGGTGGTCAAATAAAAACAGGGTAATTGGAATGGGAATAAAAGTTTTTAAGTTTATCGTGATGCCACCTGTGGTATCTGGTGACTGCACCAGCGCTGCGTAGGTCCTCCAGGGATGATGGATGGGCAGCTAGGTGTTGAAGCTCCCCACAGCTGGAGCTGGATCCCTGGGGTGTTGGGTGACGATGATGAGGGTTGGAGCAGGGATTTGGCCGGGCTGTTGGATAACGGGACAGTCTCTGTGGCTGGCAGGGGCGCGGGTAAGGAACTGAAACACACACCACTGGTTGTTCTTTACCTTTTACGGTGTAGTTGCAGGTAAACGTCCAGAGCATTGCCGGGTGTTCAGGATGCACTTCTGGGTCTCCACAGCGAGTGGGTATAAGGCCTCCTTGTCTCTTTCCCCGTGTGTGTGAAGCCCCTGCCCTGTGTGAAACTTGGCTGGCCTCCTCTACTCTCTCTCTCCACCTGTTCTGTCGGCTGGACACCTTCTATGGACTACCACTGTTCCTCTCTCCGCAGTACCTGGCTCCCTGGTATGTGAGTGCGCAGATACCTGGGAGACTGAAGTCTCCACAGTATACTGGTGTTCTCTACTGGGCTGGGTGCTCTCCAATAGACTCGGACTCTGGTGTCCGGTGTGTTGTTTGGGTGAACCTAATGCTGGCTCCTAGGTTCCCACTTTGTTATTTCTGTTCTTCTCGCCTTCCGACCCCACTCTTAGGCCTTGTAGGACTACTCGAAGGCTGTTGAGGGTAACTGGCTCGGGCCTAACGCAGCACCGACCACCAGTACGTCTTCACGGCTCTTGTAGCATCTGTACACTCTAGTTAACTCCGCTCCAGCATCAGTATTTATAGGGGATCTTGCTTAAGGGCAGCAAGTGGAGCTCCCCCTACTGTGCCGGGATGGAAGGTGTCCATGTACCCACTGTGGAAACCCATCCTTGCTGTAGGTGAGTCTGTGGTTACCTGTGTGAGCAGGGAGCCACAAATGCTACATATATTTCTTGTATTTTGATATGGGTTCACCCAATTGCTTTATATACCTGTATATGATGCCACTTACTATTTAGCAACATGAGTTAATTTAATTAGCTCACAATTAGGTCCCTAAGGTGAAAATGATTATTGTCGAAGTTTATTTACGACACATATATACCCGTATATACTCGTGTATAAGCCGACCCGTGTATAAGCCGACCCCCCTACTTTTGCCCCCAAAACCTGGGAAAACCTATTGACTCGTGTATAAGCCGAGGGTGGACCCCAGCACAGATATACAGCCCCCAGCAGTGTGGTATACAGCAGCTGCCCCAGTGGTAGTATACAGCAGCAGCCCCAGTGGTAGTATACAGCAGCAGCCCCAGTGGTAGTATACAGCAGCAGCCCCAGTGGTATATACAGCAGCAGCCCCAGTGGTAGTATACAGCAGCCCCAGAGGTATATACAGCAGCCCAAGTGGTAGTATACAGCAGCAGCTCCAGTGGTATATACAGCAGCAGCCCCAGTGGTAGTATACAGCAGCCCCAGAGGTATATACAGCAGCAGCCCCAGTGGTATATACAGCAGCAGCCCCAGTGGTAGTATACAGCAGCCCCAGAGGTATATACAGCAGCAGCCCCAGTGGTAGTATACAGCAGCCCCAGAGGTATATACAGCAGCAGCCCCAGTGGTATATACAGCAGCAGCCCCAGTGGTAGTATACAGCAGCCCCAGAGGTATATACAGCAGCCCCAGTGGTAGTATACAGCAGCAGCCCCAGTGGTAGTATACAGCAGCAGCCCCATTGGTAGTATACAGCAGCAGCCTCAGTGGTATATACAGGCCCCCCCCATCAGTATACAGGGCCCCCCCTTGCTGCCGCAATCCTGTAAAGGAATAGATCATTATACTTATCCCTGCCGCTGTCCCGCCGCCATCGCGCTCCTCCGGCTTCATCCGGCTTCTTCCGGCTTCCTCCTCTGGCGCACAGACAATGACTTCATTGCCTGCGCCCACCGGGGGAGGAAGCCAGAAGAAGCCAGATGAAGCCGGAGGAGCGCGATGGCGGCGGCAGGGATAAGTATAATGATCTATTCCTTTACAGGATTGATAAACAAGTGCAAAAACAGTATATGAATCACACAAAAGGCGCTCTGCTGTAAAAATATAAATAAATAGCAAGTGCTGTAACAAAAACAGGGCCTTTTGGTTTATACGTTTCTGCAAGAAAACGTACAATAAGCTGTCTCACCCACTCCACGGTAGGCCCTGATAGAGACAGTCCTAACTCTGTCCCTAGTGCTACGGTAAAAACCTGCCAGTGTGTACATACCTCAACTGGACAGGGTGAGGGAGAGCACAGGACTATCTCACCTTGTAGGGCTGTGTGGGTGGCAGCTCTGTGTGCAGACTTCATATGGGAGGGGCAGGTGCCTCCAATATCTGCTGTTACCAGCAGTGGTGAATACAAAGGCAAAAAAATATGAGTCTGCACACATTGGAAGCAGCAGTGTGAACTGCAACCAATCCCCACCAAAAACATGATAAACAAGTGCAAAAACAGTATATGAATCACACAAAAGGCACTCTGCTGTAAAAATATAAATAAATAGCAAGTGCTGTAACAAAAACAGGGCCTTTTGGTTTATACGTTTCTGCAAGAAAACGTACAATAAGCTGTCTCACCCACTCCACGGTAGGCCCTGATAGAGACAGTCCTAACTCTGTCCCTAGTGCTACGGTAAAAAGCTTGTCTGCAGTCTGCGCCTGCTCTTTATATACACCTTCCTTTCTAAGTATCTGAGATGATGCCCGAGCAGAAGGGGAAAAGAATTAGTACTTGCTTTTAAAATGTCCATTAGTGTCTGATACTAGGAACGTGGGCATCTTTCATCTTACAATGGCGGCTCTTAGTAGAACGTTCCGGCATCTGGTCACCTGGTAAGTGCACACAGTCGTCCTAACTGTACAGCAGGTGTAACAGCAGAAGATGTGGGAACTCACCAGACCGGCCAAGGGGACGTCTGGTAACAAGGAATACATTGCTCATCTGACGTGTCAATCGTTTCCTGAACTCCAAGTAACGTTACAATAGATTACACAAATTGAGTGGATTTTGTTGCTGAGTTAAAACTTGCTGCCATCATAGAAAGTCATAACCTCTAGGCGCCATACAAGTGCTTCTCAATTAGATTGGCAGATCACAAAAAGATTATTTTTTTCAGAAATTCAATACATAAAGTGTAACACATATTATATAGAGTCATTATAAACAGAGAGATCTATTTCAGGAGTTTATTTCTGTAAATGTTGATGATTATGGCTTACAGCCATTGAAAAACCAAAGGTCATATCTCAGAAAATTACAATATTATATAAGACCACCTGAAAAAATTATTCTTAACTCATAACTGTTGGCCTAATGAAAAGTCTGTACAGTAAATGCACTTAATACTTGCTCAGGGCTCCTTTTGCATGAATTACTGCATCAATGCGGCGTGGCATGGAGGAGATCAGCCTGTGGCTGCTGAGATGTTATGGAAGCCCAGGTTGCTTTGATAGCAGCCTTCAGCTCGTCTGCATTGTTGGGTCTGGTGTCTCTCATCTTCCCCTTGACAATACCCTATAGATTTTCTATGGAGTTTAGGTCAGGCGAGTTTGATGGCCAATGAAGCACAGGGATACTGCTAATGTTCTGGATGGGTCTGCACTGTCCGACCATCTACAGTAAACTCAGTCTTGTTACATTTCTTACCACAGATTCTTACAGGACATCACGTGTCCTGTCAAATACAAGTCCTCACGAACAGGATTGTTAGATTGACAGGAGTCACCTATAGGTGATCAATGTGTGATCGCTGGGGTCTGACTGCTGTGACCCTAAATATTCAAGACAATAGGGTCCCCACTTCCCTAGTGTGAATGGAGCAGTATTGACTTCCCTAGTGTGAATGGAGTGGTATTCACTGTATATGTGGGTGGAGGTTGCACATCCACTGTAATGCTTTGTAGTAGAATTTGGGATGCCCTATCTCAGGGTCAGTATTGGAAAAATGCTATGAAGACAATCTGTCAGCTAGTCTATGCTGCCCCATCTAATAGCAGAGACCCTGATTCTATTACTGGGCTCCTGACCGTAATATTCATAAAGCACAGCTTTATGTGCTGCAGCTTTCCTTGTCCTCTCAATGATGATCTTCTCCCATGATGTCCTCCATATCTATAAGCTCTAACTATCTCCATTGATTATCAGCTTTCTGCCTATGCACAGAGTAGACATAAAGTTGTCAATCATCACTATGGGATGGGTTACACAGCTTATTAAATGGAGGACTAGAATATCTGCAGTGATATCATCAAAACTACAGCAATGAGGGCAGTAAGGGACCTCCACCTGGAATCATGTTCTCTGTCCCTGCTTCCTTGAGGCATAAACCTGATGACACACTCCCTCCCTCCCGTCCTCGATTACACATATTGTTTAGGCGGTGACCCTCTTTACCCTACAGGTTACACAACAACATACACAATTCCACATGCAGATAACGTTTCTTTTTTTGAGGGGGGAGGGGGACTTCTCTGCTTGTTACAAGAGTGAGTGACGATCCAATCTCCCAGCAATGCCTTCAATACTGTATTATTCTTTAAAATATTTGGCCTTAAAGGGATTCTCCAGTGAAAACCTTTTGGTGGGTGGGGATCCAGCCGCTGGAGGCTGTGGGCAGAATGGAGACTATATATGCCCATTATGGCAAGTCAGATGCCTGACCGCTGCTCCATTCACCGCCTGTGGGGCTGCCAGAAAAAGCCAAACGCATAATGAATGAGTGGAATAGCGGTCACACCTGTGTACTATTGCTCCATTACTAATGAGGGATGTCATTCTGCAGGTCAGACCTGTGTACTATTGCTCCATTACTAATGAGGGATGTCGTTCTGCAGGTCACACCTGTGTACTATTGCTCCATTACTAATGAGGGATGTCGTTCTGCAGGTCACACCTGTGTACTATTGCTCCATTACTAATGAGGGATGTCATTCTGCAGGTCAGACCACCTCCCTGCCGTCACACCTGTGTACTATTGCTCCATTACTAATGAGGGCTGTCGTTCTGCAGGTCAGACCACCTCCCTGCCGTCACACCTGTGTACTATTGCTCCATTACTAATGAGGGATGTCATTCTGCAGGTCAGACCACCTCCCTGCCGTCACACCTGTGTACTATTGCTCCATTACTAATGAGGAATGTCATTCTGCAGGTCAGACCACCTCCCTGCCGTCACACCTGTGTACTATTGCTCCATTACTAATGAGGGATATCGTTCTGCAGGTCAGACCATCTCCCTGTCGTCAGACCCCCCATAGGTGATAACTTGTGGTCACCAGACAACCCCTTAACTATAAGAACTCAGTGTGATGAATCAGCTTTTGTCAGTGCCCATTCTGGGGTTAATCTTCTTACTTTTGGCCATACTATTGACCTTTTATTTGTTATCTCAGGTTTGATAAATCATTGCTTCTTGCTAGTCGCCCCAGAGCCCAACTGTGCAAGGTTGTGTATTGCAGATGTAATGTAAATTCCTCCCCCCCTCACCCCTCTGTCAGAGGAGAATTATGCAGATATCGGATTGAAATGACAACCAATAAGAGCCTTATTCCACCAATACAGAAAAACACTTTCTAGCTCCAAAACTGCGATAAACGTTGGACAAAGGACATGATAAACACTGCGTCTGAAAGGCGCGGCTCCATGTCCCATGGTTGCTTGATGGCATCTAATGTTTTTAATCTGATTATTCAATCACTTTTTAAGAAATTAAATAAACTTGAAAACTTGTATCAGAGTTTTGGACCTGAAAAGTGTTGCTTTCTATGTTGGACACCCTCGGAGAGCCCATGGATTTCCCCGCTCCTTCCACATGATCCTGGATGGATGAGCTGAGCTAGATTCTCTTTATTGCACTGATCCTGCAAGACCTCAGTGCCCTGAGCAGAGTACTGGGGATATATAAGGGGGGCCTGCTTCATTCATGGGAGTTATATGCTTTGTGGCCTCAGTCTAGGGACTTCGGTCTGACTAGAGGACCACCCAAACTGGATTATATTCTGCAGAACACCTGCATCAACTTCTAGGATTCGGCTGAAATATCAGTGAATAATTAAAGAAGATAACCAGGGGCAATTCAGCCACCTGGCTACAGACAGCTTCCTACACTTGCCGCCATTCCTTTTTCGGTGGGTGACCGCCTAAAGCGGGGTGCTGCTGGATTGGAGTAAGTGGCCCTGGAAGCCCCAAGGCACAAACATTCTAATCCCTGGTGAGCCAGCGGAAGGGTGAGACTCTGCTGCCTGTTACATTTTATGCTTTGATTGGTTATGTGTTATATGCCGTTAACTGTTGGCTAGCCAATGCGTGGTTCCCTCACCCTGTGTTGTAGTAGTTAAGGAGCTCAGGTGTTCAGGTGGGATGAGCCCTGATCCATGTGGTCTTTCTAAAGGCAGCTGGGCCAGCGGATGAGAGCCCCCCCTGACCTCGTTGTTCCACACTCACCTTGGTCAATGTCGTGCAGTCCGGTCACCTGGTAGGACTGTCTACCTTTTCTTCTAATCTGTAGCCACACTGGAGAAATCAGGGTGAACTTTGATGCAAACACTTTTGCAACATCGTATCCATGGCCATTCCACTGTGGGAAGAAGAATTGCAATTGGATATTTTTAGTTTTATTGTATTTCATTTTACGTAAAACTGCTCTTATGGACATGCATTGTCTACACTGCGCTGTCACTGTAAGCAGACTACTACAACTCAATAGACGTGGGTGCAAAAAGCAAGGATGTATCTGTAATAACAACAGGTGAACACAGCCTTGCACCTCCTCATGGCTTGTTATTTCCAGAAGGGAGTCAGGTGTGATTCATTCTGCTCTACACAGGTAACTGAGCCGTCCAAATATTAGTCAGCATTACAACGTAGCTCCTGTGACTATAACGTAATACTCAGGATTCAGCAACCGCAGAATGGAGCCTCAGCACTCAGTGTCAGCATTACTTTCTAACTCTGCTGAGACCAGTGGTCACACTAAGCCAACGTGCCGGTCCAGGAGTCATTGAAGGATATTAGTCACAGTAAGCCAATGTACCGCTCCAGGAGTCATTGAAGGACATAGATGAGCTGATCGGCGACATGATGCAAACAGGAGAATGTTCATTTTGCTTTTCATGAAGAAAATAGGAACATAGTGGGGTCATGGCACTAAAGCTGCAGGCTTACCTGTCCCAGACTAACATTCACCAATATCGCTAATCATAACACTGGTCAATGCCCTAAAACACCTGGAAGTGGATGGAAGGGATTATGAAGTCTAAATACCTTTACAGCTAAAGCTCTGCCCTGTAATTGCTGTCTAAATAAGAAGTCATGTTTAGCTCCAATAGTTGGTGAATCGTGCCGTCATGTGCAATACAAGCCCCTTACACCAGCCATAGCATCCTTGAATTTCTAACATTCTCACTGATGTTATTCTCTATCGGTATTTCACACCCCAATTATGAAGCTTCTATGGGATTGAAGCACAATGACTAAGTGGAACAAGTGTGACACCTAGTGGAAATTCCAGGAAATGCAGCATTGCACTCCAGGATGGTGCAAGACATATACTGGACCGGTTAGGTTTTTATTACATGTGATTTAATTGATATTAGATATTCCTTATTCCATAAACTACAGATTTTAGCAACCATAACACTTCACTCTTGCAGTTCAGTGTTAGTATACGAGCACATAGCTTATATTTAAAGGGGATATCTGGGCAAAATAGACAGACAAGGATATAGGATGTGTAAAAGAAAAAAAAAGCAAACTCCTTCATATCTACCTACTAGAATCCAGATCAGGCCTCCCAGACTGAGAAGACATTGGGGATGTCACTGCTCACTCAGTGGCCTGTGATTGGCTGCAGGGGTCAGGTGACGTGAGTAATGTTACATGAAGCACACTGCTCAGAATACACCTGACCACTGCAGCCAGTCACACACACATCAGTCCGCCAGCTGGTGAGACCGTGGCACCATCGCTTCCTCCATGAGCTGGACCCGGGTGAGTAATGGTACCGTTACATTGCACGACGTGAGAATGATGTCTGCAACGATCTTGTGGGTGCGCGGTAGTTGCAGACATCGTTTTGACATGGTTGGTGAGATGCCAAGGCCCCGTTACACGGCACGACAGTCAACGACATCGCTGATACGTGACAGGTTTGGAGGCGTTTCAGCGACGTCGTTGTGACCTCGTTGCATGTGACTCTGTTGCTATGATAAATCATTGGTTTGGAGTTTGACAGGTTACCAACATGTTGTAAAACCTGACGATATCAACTCCAGCAACCTGCTGCATCGTTGTGTGTGACACCGTGATAACGATGTCGTGGACGACTTTGCCCGTTCACAGCAATGAGCAGGGATCGTTCCTGGGTTGTGTGATCAATAGCTGCTCGCTGGATCATTGGTGTGTCGTCCACGATATCTAGACGTGTGACATCTCACCAACAGACTCTAAACGATGTCCTAACAACTGCGCGCCCCCGAGATCATTGCAGACATCGTTCCGACGTCGTGCTGTGTAACGGTACCTTCACACGTCTGGATATCGTGCACGACGCACCAATAATGTAGTGAGCAGGAATCATTCGCAAATGATCCCTGCTCATGGCTGTGAATGGGCAAAGTCGTCCGTGACATCGTTATCATGGTGTCACACACAACGATGCAGCAGGTTGCTGGAGTTCAGATCGTCAGGTTTTGGTAAACCTGTCAACTCCGATCCAACGATTTATCGTAGCAACTTGCCAGAGTCACACGACGTCGCTGGTACGCCTCCAAACCCGTGACGTATCAGCGATGTCGTTGACAATGTCGTGAAGGGTAACGGGGCATTAAGACTGTGTTTGGTCATTTTTGCATATCCCGTCCTCTGAGTAAAGTTATATTTTGCCTGGACAGCCCCTCTAATGATTCAGGTCCTGTCATTAATCTCCTTACCTGTGCTGGGTATTCTAGCAGGACGTCATGATCAATGACCCTACGGGAAAAGTTATCAAAGGAGAAGGAACAAAATGTATTTGTAGGAAATCAGGAGTAAACCATGATGGTTATTAAATCAGGAAACCCGCAGAAATCTGAGCCGTCCCTAATTTGTGTCATTAAATAGGAAATACAATTATTTGCACAAAATGCCACAATGTATAACATGTTTGACTATGTAATAAGGGAGCAATAACTTACTGGTGTGACGTATCCCAGCACATCCCCAGACACATGCCGCTGCTTCGCCTCTTTGCTGCAGTAACTCTGGTGATGGAGCACAACGTCCTTGGCCTTGACATCAGTGGTAACAAGTCCCGGGACTGTACAGGAAGGTCAGACGGGCGGGTCTGGGACACAGGAACAGATGGTGAACATTAGCACACACATTACAGGACGGAGCCAACCTTGTCATGCGGCTGTTATCTGCCACTGAAATCTCCCAATGACAACACAACGAGCACATTATGTCCTCCGGGAAGGCCAGAGATGGAGGACAGGCCGAGAGGATACAAGCCGTGTAACTATGAGCTCACTGTCATTGTAACAAACTCTGCATACATCAATAGTACAGGCGAACAGAAGAAACTGCAGCATCTTATCAGAGAAGTCAGCTTCTGTCTCCACCTATGATACTCTTCCCTCCTTCTATCTCCTGAACTCATCATCTACTCAGAACAACAGTTCAAATCCATCATGGTCAGAACAAGCATTAACTTACTGCTTCTATTACACTCTATGGAGAGGGGAGGAGAAGTGAGGAGTCAGGTTACTGCTTCTATTACACTCTATAGAGGGAGGAGCAGTGAGGAGTCAAGTTACTGCTTCTATTATAATCTAAGCAGAGGGAGGAGGTAGGCATCAGGTTACCACTTCTATTATACTCTATGGAAAGGGAGAAGGAGTTAGGTGTCAGGTTACTACTTCCATTATAATCTATGGGGAAAAGCAGCACTCAGCACAGTGAGGTGTCAGGTTACTGCTTCATTATACTCTATGTAGAGGGAGGAGGTAGGCATCAGGTTACCACTTCTATTATTCTCTATGGAAAGGGAGAAGGAGTTAGGTGTCAGGTTACTACTTCCATTATAATCTATGGGGAAAAGCAGCACTCAGCACAGTGAGGTGTCAGGTTACTGCTTCTATTATAATCTATGCAGAAGGAGGAGGTAGGCATCAGGTTACCACTTCTATTATTCTCTATGGAAAGGGAGAAGGAGTTAGGTGTCAGGTTACTACTTCCATTATAATCTATGGGGAAAAGCAGCACTCAGCACAGTGAGGAGTCAGGTTACTGCTTCTATTATAATCTAAGCAGAGGGAGGAGGTAGGCATCAGGTTACCACTTCTATTATACTCTATGGAAAGGGAGAAGGAGTTAGGTGTCAGGTTACTACTTCCATTATAATCTATGGGGAAAAGCAGCACTCAGCACAGTGAGGAGTCAGGTTACTGCTTGTACAGTGAGCCCTTGCAGGCAGGGTCCTCTCCCCTCACCTACTGTATCTTCACCCATCCCATGTAGACTGTGAGCCCTCACAGGCAGGGTGAGGAGCACTCAGCACAGCGAGGTGTGAGATTACGGCTTTCATTATACATTATATATCATTCTCCTGGATCCGTCCTTCGCCTGTCAGCCAGCCACAAACCCCACCTGATCGGAATCCACCAGACCCGGCACCACTTCCATTAATCTATTCGCTAATAGTTTTGCGAAGATCTTAAGGTCGCAGTTCAGGAGAGAAGTGGAACGATAATTTTCGGGGGCACCCGGGGCCTTACCAAGGTTAGGAATAGTTACTATAGTTGCCTGTAAAGTTAGTGGAGGGACCGAGCCCTCCTTCTGCCAGTGACTAAATGTCCTTGAGAGGAACAGAACCAACACTTGCCGGAAGGTGCGGAAATACTCATTGGGCAATCCAACCGCACCCGGAGTACAATGGATTTTAGAGGAGTCAATCACCGATTCTACTACTTGTGCCGTGAAAGGGAGATTCAACCTTTCCAGCTGCTCCTCCGAAACTCTAGGCAGGCTCAGCTCCCCCAAGAACGATTAACCCCCGGGGAAGGATGTGGTGTGCTCGAGTCATCGTTAAGATTGTACAATTTATAATAAAATTGGGCAAATATTGACGCAATATCTGCCGGATTTCTTACCATGCGCCTGTCACTAGCATTTTTTCTATTGTGTTTTTGGCCTCCCTCTTTTTGATCCTTTTCGCCAGTATAGCGCCTGCTTTATCCCCAGATTCGTAGAAGGAAGTTTTAAAGCGTCGAAGGTATTTTTCATGCTGTATTAGAAGGAATGATCTTAGTTGGGTTCTAGTTTCTAATATAAGGGAGGTACCCCGAGGGGACGGATTAACTTGATTTATTACCTCAAGTTGCTGCAGGCGGTGAAGAAGGTCTACCCTTTGTTATGTGCTTTCTTTATTTGGGATGCTTTTTCCCATATATATGCTTTAAGCGAAGCTCAGAGGGTGTCATCTGTCACTGCCACATTGTCATTTAATTGGAAGAACTCGGTGAGGTGTCTATTAATCTCCTCCGCAACTCCCAGGTCAGACAACAAGCCCACGTTCAATGTCCAGTTACTAGGAGGAGGTAGGTGACCGCCCAAGGACATCTCAAGGGACACAGCCGCCAGTGACTTACTGTCCACCAGAAAGTAATCAATCCAGGAATAGGACCTGTGTCTGTGCGAGAAGAAGGAGTAATCTCTCTCTGTCATATGTAAATATCTCCACATGTCATGCAAATGATATGTATGGCACGTGGGTCCAAATTCCCGCCCCCTCCCCGGCGCCCCTAGAGAACAGTCCAGAACGTGATCTGGGATGAGGTTAAAATCCCACATATTATTTTCAATCTCTGAGCCTCCGCTACAACTCTCTGAAGGAAAGGCCTCAGGAATTGTAGCAGAGCCTCACTCGGAGCATTAGCAATGGTCATCACAACACCTGAAAGAGAACAAGTTAAGATGATCTATCTTCCCGCTGGATCAATTGTTACATTCAACATCTGAAAGGATACAAAGTTTTTAACAAGTCTACATACTCCTGCCTTCTCCTTCCAGTGGTTGGTGAAGAATACATTACTATAGAGACGGTGGCTTAGTCTATGATTGCCCTCTTTAAGCAAAAAATGTCTGCTCTAGACTTAATTACCTCTCTCCAAAACAGGGTCACTGGAGAGTTCAACCTCTGACATTAAGTTACACGACTTTCGTATTCATTATTATATGAACTTGAGATATAAGCAGTATGTAAATGTAACAGAGGAAGGAAGAGATGGATGTGGGCGGAAAGGGAGGGAAGAGGAATTAGAAAGAGAGAGAAAAGAGAAGAGAGAGAGAGAAGAAGAGAGAGAGAAGAGAGAGAAAGAGAGAAAGAGAGAGACAAAGAGAAAGAAAGACAGAGAGAAAGAAAGACAGAGGAGAAGAGAGAGAGAAGAGAGAGAAGAGAGAAGAGAAGAGAAAGGAGAAGAGAGAAAGAGAGAAGAAGAGAGAAAGAGAAGAGAGAGAAAGAAAGAAAGAGAGAAGAAAGAGAGAGAGAAGAGAGAGAGAAGAAAAGAGAGAGAAAAGAGAGAGAGAGAAAGAGAGAGAGAAAGAGAGAGAGAAAGAGAGAGAAGAGAAAGAAGAGAGAAAAGAGAGAGAAGAGAGAGAGAAGAGAAGAAGAGAAAGAGAAGAGAAAGAGAGAGAGAAGAAAGAGAGAGAAAGAGAGAGAGAGAGAGAGAGAGAAAGAGAGAAGAGAGAGAAAGAGAGAGAAAGAAAGAGAGAAAGAGAGAGAAAAGAGAGAGAGAAAGAGAGAAGAAAGAGAGAGAGAGAGAAAGAGAGAGAAGAAAGAGAGAGAGAAAGAGAGAGAGAAAGAGAGAGAAAGAGAGAGAGAGAAGAGAGAGAGAGAAGAGAAGAAAGAGAGAGAGAAGAAGAGAGAAGAAAGAGAGAGAGAAAGAGAGAGAGAAGAGAGAGAGAAAGAGAAGAAAGAGAGAGAGAGAAGAGAGAGAGAAAGAGAGAGAGAAAGAGAGAGAGAAAGAGAGAGAGAAAGAGAGAGAAAGGAGAGAGAGAAAAGAGAGAGAGAAAGAGAGAGGGAGAAAGAGAGAGAGAAAAGAGAGAAGAAGGAGAGAGAAAGAGGAGAGAGAGAGAGAGAAGAGAGAGAGAGGAAAGAGAGAGGAGAGAAAGAAAGAAAGGGAGAAAGGAAGGAAGGAATGAATGAATGAATGAATGAAAGAAGAGGGGAAACAAAAACAAACATAGAACAGGTACGTAAACATCGTGTAAAGCCTAAAGCCTAAGGCTCAAACCAGCCTCTCGTGTCAAATGCACAAAAGGATGGCCCTGTAAGATGATACACACAGGCGAGTTAATCCAGAGTCCTCCGGACAATCACAGAGGTATGTTTCCTTTTTAAGTTGTTTCATAGGTAGAAATCTTAATTATTTAGTCCAGAAGTGTCCAAAAACATTTTAGTTGAAACAAAAATATAATTCAGCGTTTGTACACAGTGAAACTTATGGTTGAGTTTTTGGTTGGAGCGGAAACTTCAAGTTTTTGATGAAGTAATGGAAAGTTTCTACTGCAAAAACTCCTAAAAAAACCCATACAAGTGTGCACATACCCCAACAGGGCTGCCGCTAGGGCCTGACAGGTCTGCCGGGAGTCACGGGCCCGCCCATCATTGGAGGGGGCGCAGCTATTTGAACAGCGGCAGGGGGGTCCTGGCCAGGCCGTGCGGAGGGCATGGCTGTTTGGAGCAAGGAGGCCTGTCCACCCCCCAGTCAGCACACTGAGGCTGTGCTTTGCCAACGGCAAGCGCAAGTGCAGCAGGAGGCAAGTGCTGTTGACTCTGGCGCCAGGGGGCCCTGCTCTGCTTCCTCCTTTCCTGTGCTGTCTCGTCTGCATGGCAGTGTCTGGCTGCAGTGCGCTCCTAGCAGCAGATCTCTCACTCCTGCTTCGCAGTCCGCGCAGTGGTTATAGAGTATACCCGTGGCGGAGTCAGAGATCTGCTGCTGGGAACTCACTACAGCTGGACACTGCCACGCAGCACAGGTTAGGAGGGAGAGCAGGGGGAGGGGGGCAGATTGCATGGGGACATGCACAGAGATGAGCCACAGAGGGGAGGCACAGGGCTATTGCAGGCACAGGGGGATTAGAGGCACAGAGGGGTGGCACAGGGGGATTGCTGGCACAGCGGGATTAGAGGTACAGAGGGGAGGCACAAGGGGATTACAGGCACAGGGGAGGGTAGGCACAGGGGCATTACAGGCACAGGGGGATTACAGCACAGAAGGGAGGCACATGGGTATTAGAGGCACAGGGGAGGGCAGGCACAAGGGGATTACAGGCACAGAGGGGAGGTCAGGCACAGGCAGATTACAGCACAGAGGGGAGGAACAGGGGGATTACAGCACAGAGGGGAGACACAAGGGAGGGCAGGCACAGGTGGATTACTGGGACAGAGGGGACTACAGGCACAGAGGGGAGGCACAGCGTACAGGGGGGACAGGCACGGGGGGGGGGGGGGGGGACAGGCACGGGGGGGGGGGGGGGCAGGCACAGAGGGGAGGCAGAGTGCACGGGGGACATGTACAAGATTGAGGCTCAGCATAAAGGGGGAGACAGGCACAGAGAGGAGGAACAGTGTACAGGGGGGTATAGGCACGGGGGGACAGGCATAGAGAGGAGGCTCAGCATATAGAGGGGGGACATGCACAGTACACAGGGGGGACAGGCACAGAGAGGAGAAACAGTGCACAGGGGACACAGGCACAGAGGGGGAGGAGACTCAGCGTACAGGTAGGAGGTTGGCACAGAGAGGAGGCACAGAATACAGGGACAGACAGGTACAAAAGGGGAGAGAGAGTACAGGTAGGAGACAGTAACAGAGAGGAGGGTTTCAAAACGGATACAATCGGATCCGAAATCGGATCCCATGGGAATCAGATGGGATCGGATGTGCCACTATTGGCATCTGATTTTGGCACTATTAGATCCCATCTGTGACATCATCACAGGTCCTTCAGTCCTGATGGTGCTGCAGCGTTGGAGCCGGTGACAGGTGATGTATCCTCCGGGAGGAGTTTTTTTTTTTTTTTTTTTTTTACACACAGGGAAGAGGACAGGGGACAGGATAGGGATAGATGAGGATAGAGAAGCGGGGGACACAGAATAGAATAGCGGGGAGACAGAGTAGAAAAGGAGAGGGAAGAAGATGGAGGAGGCAGGAGTAGGGAGAGACAGGGGACCGCAGGATCCACACGCTATTTGCCATCCGATTGCAGGGATCCGTATGGATCCGTGCCTGTCCGTGGGATCCTCCTTCAAAGTCGGATCCCACGGACAGGCACAAAATCGTAGTGTGAAACCAGCCTTAAGAAAGTGTTATCCTTTGGCCAAACAAAGTCTGATAGGTGTGCCTGTATGTTATCTGGTGTGTGATGGGACTGGTAATGTGTGATTGGGGAGGACGTGGTGCAGAAGTGGAGTTTTTCCATTAGTGATTGGTGAAACTATGGAAGGTTCGAGGGGTGGAGTTTTGTGGGGACAGAGCATGGGTGGAGTCTCGGGCCTTGAAATTCCTAGTGGCAGCCCTGTACCCCAAGTCTCTGATCACAATGGAGACATAGATTATGTGTATAACAATGGATCCAGTGCAGGTTCCGCAGACTTATGGAATCCATTATCATTCAGGTATTTTTGATGGTAGCAATAACACTACAGATTTTGCTGTTCAGGCTGTCAAAAAGCTTGATGAACCCCCGACAGACCCCATTAACACAAGAGCCAACAGAATCTAATACTGTATTTTTGTAGGAACAGTCTTCTAACAAGTAATCACACCACAAAACAGAGGCATAAGAGAGTCACAAAGGGGCAGCAGCACCAACATAAAATAAAAACACGTTGCTGTCGCTGTACAAAGCTTTAGTACTCGCCACACAGGCGATCTGCAGCGTGTACACCGGAATATATTACATCAACAGCTCAGGTTTATAGGGGAGCCCTCCACAACGGCTACCGGAGGAGACACTTTTACTGTGGGGAGGATTTATTGAGACTCTTAACATCTCCTCCGAGGTCGCTAACACACAAATGTTGCACGCAAACGACCTAATATCTGACACTCTGCCGTACTGGGCTATAACTCAGGACGAGGCATCAATTACTGTGCAGAAATGTAATTTGGCATCCTACAAATTATTGTACTTAAAGGGGATTGTGGGATTACAAACATTGGTCTGGTTTTTTTTCCCCTTAGGAACGATATCACGTCTGCTGCTCCATCCCATTAACAGAATGATGACTAAGTGCCAGACATGTGCGTTACTGAGCTGTGTGCCTTCATCAAGACCCATTATAAATGTACTAGAAGAGCCGCTGCTTCTATAAGACACATCTGAGCTGGTGAGGCTTACGAGACCCAGAGCAGCGCTTAGGACGTCATGTCACTGCTACAGTGACGGCCTCATGTTCAATGGAAAGTGGCAAAACTTAAAAAGTAAATATAAAGCATGTATATATATATGAGCACCAGCAGATGGTAACAGCATAATGCCATCATAATGATCATTAAAGAGGTTTTCCACTACTAATGTGATCCCCTTACTTTTGTCCTAACTCTTTCTAACTATCACTTTCCTAATATACTTCTGCTACCTGCCCTGCTCCTGTAATCTTATCTCTAAGGCCGGCTTCAGACTGCGTTTGAGATCCGATCCGTAGCTGTCCGCTTGAAGCAGACAGCCGCGGACCGGATCAGCACACAGGACCGGGGGGCTATTATGCCCTCCGATCCTGTGTGCAGCCGCACGCTGTTCCTGCTGCTGATAGGTGAGGACCGCGGGCGCCGCGGTCCTGACCTGTCAGCGCCTGCAGCTGCGTGCGGCTGCACACAGGATCGGAGGGATAATAGCCCCCCGGTCCTGTGTGCTGATCCGGTCCGCGGCTGTCTGCCTCAAGCGGACAGCTACGGATCGGATCTCAAACGCAGTCTAACGCCGGCCTAAGACGCTCGTAAACACCTTTATTGTTGTTGTAGCTTTGATCATTCCAGTCTGAAGACCAGATTCAGGCCAACTGAGCCAGGCACGTCACCGGTGGGGGCTGAGACGAGAGAGAAGTGTGATCTGTCCATGTGTGCCCAGAGAGGCAGCCCTGCCTCCACCAGTAACGTGCCTGGCTCAGTTGGTCCGAATTTGATCTTTTAGACTGGAAGATCAAAACTACAACAACAATAATCTAAATTACTTACCGGTAATGTGTTTTTCATGAGCCACGACAGCACCACCTGAGAGATAGGACCGCCCATCCAAGACAGGAAACCTCTGAGATAAAAAGGCGGGACCTCTCCTGAACCTCAGTTTCGGTTACAGAGACCGGAGAGGGGAACCCAACAAGCATTAGTACACAACCAAAAGAACTCAACAAATCACACACCCCCCTCCAAATGGGACCAACACCAACAGGCAATAGGGAGGGATGCGGTGGTGCTGTCGTGGCTCATGAAAAACACATTACCGGTAAGTAATTTAGATTTTTCCCTATCGCCACGACAGCACCACCTGAGAGATTTCAGAGAAAAGAAAATTAGGGAGGGACCACCGCTAGCAGAACTCGTCTACCAAAGGTCACCACCATAGCGGCAGCAAGATCAAGCCTGACATGCTCGAAGAAAAGAGAAGGAGCAGCCCCACAGATCAAGTCTAAGGGGACAACTGCCACCCCCGCCCAGGAAGCAGCTACCGCCCTGGTGGAAGTGCACAAAGGCCCCCCCGGGACCCGCACCTGACCAGAAGAAGCAAGAGCGAAGGCTTCCCGCAACCACCAAGTAAGGGCACCCACGGACACTGCCTCACCCCAAGAGGCTCCCCGAAATAAAAAACAAGAGGGACAGAGCCAGACGCCAGGCCGTGGCCCGACGAAGCAGGCAAGCAACTCCCACCAGTCCATGAACGTGTGGAGAACCACGTCCTTCAGAATTGTACGAAGACCACAGAAGGAAGGGAGAACAAGCTCCCGCAGTCCGCAGAACATGAGAGCCACCTTGGGAAGAAGGAAGGAACCAGGTAGAGGATGACCCTGTCCAGCCGAACCGGAGAACAAGGCCCCACCACCGACAAGGCCAGGAGGACACAAATAAAGGCTGGCGGACGGCAAGCCACCGCCCAACAGGACCAACTGCAGAGGCAGGACCCTAGGCGAAGCACAAGAGAAAAGCCCAAAGGGAGGCGTGGTTAAGGCATTCAGAACTAAAATGAGACCTCAAGGAACCACTTTTGGACAGGGAACAGGAGTGGCCCCCCCTGGCAGGGCCGGAAAACCCATCGAGGGAACAAAGGCACAGGCCCCCAAAGCCGAAACTCAAAGCTCCAGGGAATCGACCGAGACCAATCCGCCACCCACTGGAGGAAGTCGAAGATTGCCGGCACAGGAGCCCACCGTCCGGACTCATCCCTGAAGAAGACAGAAAAGGTAAACCACCCGGTACCAGAAAAAAAACGGTGGCAACCGGCGTCCGACCGGACCTCAGCACACGAACAAGGCCCCCAGAGAAACCCCCACGTGACCGGAGCCCCTGGTCAAGTCCCACGCCGTCAGCCGGAGACCAGCGGAAGGGGGACCGGCCCCGCAGGAGAGACTGGAAGAGGGGGAGAGTCCAGGGAGCCTGGATGGACAGGCGACTGAGCCAAAAGAACCAAGCTCCCCGGGGCCAGAAGGGCGCCATCACGACGACCCTCGCCCTGTCCGTCCTGACCTTCGAAGCACTGCAGGAACCTAACCAAGGGAGGGAAGGGACACAGAAGGCCCAAGGACCAGGGGATCAGTACAGCGTCCCCAGCAACGGGCCGGACTCGGGGAATCAGCGAACTGAATCCACACACCAGACCGTGCTCTCGAGTGGCAAAGAAATCCATCTCCAGAAGGCCCAACCTGGCCACAATCGGAGCGAAAAATAAAAAACACTCAAATCCAGGGCCCACTGCTCCCGTTGGAGCAGCACCCTGCAGAGAAAATCCGTCCAGGAAGTTGCCACTTCCCCGCATGCGAAGGGCAGAGAGGGAATCAGACGGCCGTTCCAACAGCTGACAACGCCCCGCGTAACTACAATGAGTGCCTGAGACCGGGTGTCCCCCTGACGGTGCCAGGAAGCCACCACACACTGTAGCCGGAGAGGACACCAAGATGGTGCCCCCGCAGGGAAGTAAGGAACGCAGAACTGCCTTCCAAACAGCCAGGAACTCCCGCATAAGGGAGGACAGCCTGGAGAGGCGAAGAGTCTCAGGCCCCCCGAGCGGACAGGTCCCGAAGGAGCCAGGAACTGGCCTCCGTGGTAAGCATCGGAGACCGGACCACCCCACGGGACGCCCCTGGAGAGGCGCCCAGGGAGCAGCCCCCCTCCAGAGAATCTAAAGGCGAAGGGGACAGAACAATCTATGCGTCCAAGGCCACCCCTAACCCGAGCTGACGCTGGGGAACCATCCACAGAAGGGCCCGAGAGTGCAACCGTGCCCAAGGAACAGCGGGGATACAGGACGAGAGGGAGCCCAAGAGGGACACAGCCCTCCGGAAAACCAACCGAGGAGAGCCCCAGTACCGCAGAAAAGGATGACCGAAGACGCAATGGCCTCGAGGTCAGCGGGGAGCTTCCCAACAGTATGCCCGTGCGGGGTCTCTGGACTGCTTTCAGCCACGCCACGACCCCCGACGTCCAGAAGGAGGTAAAGCAGAGACTGGGAACCCAGCAATAACCCCAGAACCAGCTGACACGTGGCGGGGAACAGCCTGGACCTCCCCAGATCAACAATCCAACTCAGCTGACCCAGGGAAGACTAAACCAGCCGCAGACGGGCACAAACCCCAGGGGTCCCCCACAAGCAGCAAACGTCCAGATATGGAATAATTAAACCCCGCGGACGTTGGAAGTGGCCTCACTACTGCCAGCAGCGCCATCACCAGGCCGAAGGGGAGAGCCTGGCACAGCAAGGCAGAGGAAGCCCCCCAAACCGGGCGAACATCAGAACTGCCGGTGGTGACGGGGAACCGGAACATTGTGTTATGCGTCCCGCAGATCCAGCCCCACCCTGAAACAATATGGCAACCAACCCAGAATGTCGACTACCAAGTCCCCCTCAGGAACGAACTCCGCACCAGAAAGCTGTTCCGGGGATTCAGGGGTATAAAAGTCTGGAACGAACCGACTGGCTGTGGCATGAGAAACAGCGGGGAACAGAACCCCTGCCGCAGGCGGCTGGAGGAACCGGGGAACCCCCCTTAGTCGCACAAGGGCCCGTACCCCTCTTATCAGAAAAGCGCCTTTTCCTGAACAGCGGACAGACACAATCACCCGGGGCCCCCAGGAGCCGAAGCGAACCCCAGTGTCAACCCGTCACTGAGAAGAGCGAGAGCTCAATCGCAAGCCCCAACCCCGGAGCCGGCTGGGAGAGAGGGTCAAGCCTTCCTCCTCCTGGAGCGAGCCGTCACTGATACTGGAACTACTCGCCAAAGGAGGAACCCCCAAACCAAAAAAAAACTCCGACTACATGCTTCCCCCCTAGGCCCAAGAACTTCGGGTCCGACTAGGGGACCTCCGTTTAGCAAACAGAGGTTCACGAAGGGGAACGGCCCCGGAAGGCTGGAGCCGGAACCCCGGAGGGAAAAAACATCCACCTTGGCACAAGCCCCGGCCAAGCTATCAGCCAGCGACGTACCAACCGGAAAAGCACCCGCACCAGGTAAAGAAAACCCAGAGTGGGCAACACCGGGCCAGGCCCCCACCATAAGGCATGATGAGCAGCATTAAAGCAAGACATAGCCTTTGCCGCCAATTCCACGAGGAATCCGCCAGTAAAGCTGCCACGGCAAGAGTCAAAAGGAGGAAGACAAGGTCTCCGCCGTAGGAGACCCGTCCCTCACTTGCCAACTGCTGCAACCAAAACACGAGGGACCAAAAAATGCTAGCAGTGGATTCCCAGGAATTACGCCAGTAGCCTAAAAGGAAAGGAGAGCCCTTCCGAACAGGCTTAGTCCAGGAGCTAAAATGTTTTCCTGGGCCCTCAGGTTTAAGGGAAAAGTCTGTCTCTGCGTGGAAGACAGACCACTGAACCTTAAATCCGCCACTGAAGAGGGGCCACAGCCATCCACCAACCCCACAGGCGAACGGACCGCTGTAAGCAAAAAACAGTGTCATTACTTGGAACCCACGGCGTCCCCTCTCCGCTGTCCACAGAGGAGGAGGACCCGGAGGAGGAGGACGAGGCAGAGGATGAGCAAGACCTGCGGCTCCCCCCCAGTGTAAACAACGAGCGGCACGGTCAGTACCAGAGGAAGAGCCCAAAGCCGTCTGCCGCATATGTCCCCCATCCATCCCGGCCAGCTGCAGGGACGGAAAGGCCTCCCACACTAAAGCTGTAAGGCTAGAGGCCAGACTGGGAACCTCGCTCCGTACAGTGTCCGCAATACAAGGGGCACACAAATCCTTAACATAAACCTTAACATAATCCTCTGGAAGAGGGACTTTGCAGAGAACACAGTCTTTATGTCGATGCTTAGACGCCTTCTTCTAGCCGTCCTTGAAACAAGCAAGAGGGTGTAGTAATTACCTACAGCACAGCCCAAAGGCACTCACCCAACCAGAGGCATACTGACTTCCGGGGGGCTTTTGGGTCCACATCCTGTCTGGACCCCTTCAGAGAGGACCTGTGGCTGCCAGCATGTAGTTGCTCCCTTGGGTCGGGAGGCGTCACGGACTGTTCCTCCGTTGTGGCTGGCGCTGCCCTCCATACTCTGCCCCACACCGCCGGCTGCAGCTGCGGCGTCTCCCAGCCGCCGAACGCTGGGCGCCGCCATCTTGGGCTGTACTGCGCAGGCGCGGAGCGTCACTTCCGGTCCGCGCCCCGAAACCGGAAGTAGCGGTTCCTGGTGCGAAAATTCAAAGCTGCCGCCGGGAACCCGCTCCCAGGCCCCTCACAGACCCAGGAACGCTGCGCCAGGCAGGGACTTACCCCTCCAGAGGAACCCGTTCACCCGGGGCATAATCATGCCGGACAGCCACCAATCCTGCAGCTGCGACGTCCGGGCGGCAACAAAGGTCGAGAACCGGCCGCTGGTGGCCCTCTCCAGACCCCGTGCCCTCCACCACCGCAGGGGATACCCCGTGGAGGAGCTTCTGCACCCAAGTCCGGAGCCACTGCCTAGGTAAGGACAGCTTCTTCCAGCTACCGGGTCAGGCCAGGACCGCATGAGCTTCAGAGGTCTCCCACCTCCAAGACAGGAAACCTAAACTGAGGTTCAGGAGAGGTCCCGCCTTTTTATCTCAGAGGTTTCCTGTCTTGGATGGGCGGTCCTATCTCTCAGGTGGTGCTGTCGTGGCGATAGGGAAAAAAAGGTATTTACGAGCTTCTTAGGCCCCTTTCACATCAGCTTTTCACTGATGTTTGCGGCTGATCCGGCAGGTTGCGCCGCATCTGCCGGATCGGCCCGGATCTGGCAAGCCCCATGCACTGTCTATGGGGCTTGTGGTCCAGTGCAGCAACTGCGGTTCTGCCGGATACAGCAGATCTGGCACTTGCAGCCCCGAAAAAAAAACGCTGCTTGCAGCTTTTTCTTTTTCGTGGCCGTAAATATAAGTGTCTGAGCAAATGGTCTGAATACTTATCACCATGTGATATTTCATTTTTTCTTTTCTTAATAAATTTGCACAAAGTTCTACATTTCTGTTGTTTTTCAGACAAAATGAAGTGCAGAGTATATATTAATGAGAAAAAAATGAAAAATTGAAAAGGGGTCTCAATACTTTCCATAATAGGTATGACAGTGGCTGTCTCTTTGAACCAGCAGGGTCCGGACCAGTGTCCTGAATTATAGGATCTTGATTCCAGCTCATCCAGTTGCTCTATACTCATCCATCTGGGGCTCAGACACCGTCCTCGCCTTGACCTCACATGAAGGATAACAGAAAAACTGGGCCATGCAGACCATGCAAATTTTTTGTATACACTATATTTTCCTTTAAAAAATAAAAAGAAAAGGAAAATCCCGTCCTGTTAAATTTTTTTCTATTGTCCTGAATTAGCCCTGACGTCCTCTATAATCAATGCTGTGCTGTTTCATGATAACGAGCACACTGTCTGCAGACGCCTCCTGAACACACTCACAGCAGAGCATCGGGGTGAAGCCTGATCTGTTCTCTTTGGGGAGAGGTTGCCCCCTAATCTGGCACAAGACTATTTCTACACCTATGCACAGGGCCACCTCTCCTCTCTCAATACAACCTGATCCATATCACGACAACATCTTTTATTCCTGGTATTTTTGCATTATTTCAGTGAGTGCTGAGATTCCAGACAATTACATTCCCCCAATAAAAGAAAAAAGATGCATTTTTAAGAAGTTTCAATGTGTTTTTTTTCTTCAATCTTTGCACAGACTATAGATTGTTAAAATATATATAATTACACACTGGACATATTCTAATTCAATTTTTATATTAATCTTTATATAGATTTGCCAGTCGTCTCTGTCACACACTTTCAGGCGATTGTGTCGCTATCCCACAATCCACCGCGGCACCGATTGTGGGATAGTGACAAGTGACAAACACGTCACCTCTACTGTCGGGAAGTCAGCGGCGACGCAGCCGGGAGATCAGAAGTACACTGGCCGGCACATTAGAACACCCTAGTTATGGGTATTCCAATATGGCGACCGGGATCCAAATCATCCGCCAAACCGCGCGGCACCGCTTATTGGCTGACCTGCCACCGGCTGAGCCAAGGAGTGGCGCAGGATTCAAATCAGGCGCAGCACCAATCATTGGCTGAGCCAGCCGCCAGCTGAGCCAATGAGCAGTGCCACACGGGATTTAAATCCCGCGCCGCTCATTGGCTGAGCCAATGGCAGCTCAGGCTATGAGTGGTGCCACACAGTTTTGGTGGGGGAATTGAATCCTGCGCTGCTCATTGGCTCAAACTGCGGCCATTGAGAGGCGCAGGATTCAAGATTCCCCGCCACAGTGCACTGTGCTAACCACTCAGCCACAGAGCACTGTGCTAACCACTCAGCTAGTTACTACTGCTATGGGCTCGGCTTGTGCCCCGTCGTATGCAAACCTCTTTCTCGGATTTTGGGAGAGGGAGGTGTTTGTCGACGGGTCGTGTGGCGCGTCCCATGCGCAGCACTGGCTCAGATATATTGACGATGTTTTGATTGTCTGGGGTGGGTCTGTCCCCGAGCTGGAGGAGTTTATCTCCTTCCTGAATATGAACCGTTTCAACATCAACCTCACCTATACATTTCATCATGAAAGCATTGACTTTCTTGATATTAAGATAAAAATAGATGAAAGGGGTGATGTTGGGACCACCATATTCAGGAAGGAGACCTTGGTGAATTATCTGCTGCATGCTTCCTCCTCGCACGCGGGGTCCACAATCAGAGCAATTCCAACTGGACAGTTCTTAAGACTGAGACGCCTTTGCTCTGATGATGTGGACTTTACTGAGTGTGGGAGAGATTCAAACTCCGGGGTTACAGTGCAAGAAGCATCAGACGGGGTTTCAGGCGGGCCAGAGGAGCGTGGAGACAGGATCTACTCGTACCCAGGACTCGATCAGGTAGTCACGAGTATCCTGTGGTACGATTCATTACTACTTATAATAATCAATGGGAGGATATCCTTGACCGACACTGGCAGGTTCTTAAGACTGATCCCCACCTCCGTGACTTTATACCTGAGCGTCCAATGATGACGGCATGAAGGGGGAAAAGCCTCAGAGACACTTTAGTGCATAGTCACTATATACAAAAAGCTGCCATACCGTTTAATATCGGAACACCTAGGGTGAGGTGTTTTCCCTGTGGCTCTTGTATCTCGTACACAATCACGGACGCGTGCGGTGGGAAGGAGTACGAGATCAGAAAATAAATCTCATGTAGCAGTGTGGGGGTGATCTACCATGCCACTTGCGGGTGCGGAAAAATCTACATTGGTTTAACCTCACGTGAGTTTAGACGGCGTATCAGGGAGCATGTACTCAATATAGAGGGAGCAAAAAAGGTGCTTGATCTGAACTCTCTTCGTACCCTGCCGAGGCACTTTAAGACCCATCACAACTGTGATCCAAGTAGCCTTCAAGTGAGGGGCATTGACCAGGCCCACTTGGGCATTAGAGGGGGTAACCTCAAAAAAGTACTAGCCCAGATGGAGGCTCCATGGATCTATAGACTTAGGACTAGGGCCCCGGCGGGATTAAATGAGAGGTTTAGTTTCGCACCATTCTTATGATTATTGCTCTTCCTGCTGCGTTGTCTCGATCCGCACCCGCTATGTTTTATGGGGTCCCCTCTGCTGCGCCATGTGGATCTCGTGCGCCGTCACCACGTGTCGTGTCTGTCGTTGTCCTCTCTCTGGGCCATAGGACAACATAAGAGATGCGGTGTCCGTGGGGTCCCTCACAAAATATTGTGAAATTCTCCCTAATCCTTTCTTTTTATTGTTTATATTGTCTTTTGATCTCATGATTGGATTATCTCTTGGTCATTGGTCTCTGACGCAGAAACATCAGCATTTGAGTCTCCTCTGGGGTTAGGATGGGATATGTATCTATACATCCTATTTTAACTCGTGGGTCTCTGGTGGGCTCAGGATGATTAAAACGTATGCTCTCTCTGTGCTAGTTCCCCTCTAAGTGTCAACTGTACTATGTACTGATTTATCTGCTCATCATACTTTTGGTTACAGCCTTATTATGGTTGGTTTGCCATTTTAATTGTGTGTTTTATATTCTCACCTTAGTTATTTTCACTTGGCCTCTCCTTTAAACAATATCTGGAACCAGCATCTATATATGAGAGTTTACAGACGGATGGATCAAAGAGAAACAAGATGTAATAAAAGAATATGGAGCGACTCCTGTTGATTTAAGTGACTTTGAAAGTGATTGATGTACCATTTGTCTTTATTGGAGTCCTCTGTAACATGTGTTGTACAGGTTTTCCTACATTCCATTCAATATTGGTCCCAGGTTTGGTGCCTTTATCTGTGCCCATATTTTTTTGGCTGCATTGTAAGGGGTTAAATTATTCCCCTGCCGCTGCTCGGCAACATATACACTGAACACCTCATGCTGAGGTTGCCTAGCAGCGCAGTTGCTGATCGCCTATTGGGTATGTGATTGACGCCACATGTACAGCCGCGCGCGACCAATCAGCTGAGCAGCGGTGAGCACTGCGCGGTGGTGGCTCAGCGGTGAGCACCGGGTGTGGCTCAGCGGTGAGCATGCGCGGTGGTGCTCAGCGGTGAGCACTGCGTGGCGGTGGCTCAGCGGTGAGCACTGCGCGGCGGTGGCTCAGCGGTGAGCACTGCGCGGCGGTGGCTCAGCGGTGAGCACTGCGCGGCGGTGGCTCAGCGGTGAGCACTGCGCGGTGGTGGTCAGCGGTGAGCATGCGCGGTGGTGCTCAGCGGTGAGCACTGCGCGGTGGTGGCTCAGCGGTGAGCACTGCGGTGTGCTCAGCAGTGAGCATTGTATGGTTGCTCAGTGATGGGAGGCAGGCAAACGGGAGGCAAAAGGCACAGAGGAGGCGGGGCACAGGGGAGGGAAAAGGCACAGGGGAGGCAGAAGGCACAAGGGGAGGCAGAGTCATGGGGAGAGACATTGCACACAGGGGCTGAGAGCACATAGAGTGGAGAGAAAGGCACAAATAAGACAGAGCGCACGGGGAAGAGACAGCTCAGACAGGAGAGAGTGCAGATGGGGACATATACACAGAGACTGCCCTCCTGATGCAATAGCATTGGGCCTATTTCTAGTGTCATAATAAATAATAGGTCAGAGTTGTTTTCTTAGAAGTATTCATTATCCTTTGTAGTTTGCTATAGCATAGCATAGCATAGCAGAGTTTAGCAGCCTAGACTGTGACATGCTGTATGTAATAATCTACAAGTAACATGTTGTATCAGTTTATGGCAACACTACAACTCCCAGCATGCCCCGAAATCCTGCTGCATGACTTTTTGACGTCACTCTGAGACTAACGGCTCAAGCCAATCCGGTAGGCAGAACCCCGAGTGACTGTGAGACCCTTTAACCCCTATAAAGGGAACTGGAATTATAGCAGAGGCCAGGAGGCATTGTCTGTACGTAAGCAGCAGACCAGAAGACGCAGGAGCATAACGCCTTTATCACTAGCACCACCTACTGGGTGAATACGGCGGTGCCAGGAATCCCAGGAGCAAGTTCAGGTGGAGACTTGTTCTTTCTATCACTAGCACCACCTTCAGGGTGAATATGGTGGTGCCTAGTGGCCGGGGCTGGAATGGCAGGAGCAGGTTCAGGTGGGGACTTGTTCTCTTTATCACTAGCACCACTTACAGGGTGAATACGGCGGTGCCTAGTGGCCGGGGTAGGAATGGCAGGTTCAGGTGGGGACTTGTTCTCTTTATAACTACGGTGGCACCACATACTGGGTGAATATGGCGGTGCCTAGAGGCCGGGGCAGGAATGGCAGGAGCAGGTGGGGACTTGTTCTTTTTATCATTAGCACCACTTACAGGGTGAATACGGCGGTGCCTAGTGGCCGGGGTAGGAATGGCAGGTTCAGGTGGGGACTTGTTCTCTTTATCACTAGCCCCACATACTGGGTGAATACGGTGGTGCCTAGTGGCAGGAATGGCAGGAGCAGGTATAGGTGGGGATGTGACAGACGTACTGGCCAGTTTAGCAAATGCTGGATAGCCACAGGCTGAGAAACATTGCATGTATGTTGTAATTATGTCTTCTCATGGTTTCCATTGATGCTGCAGCTGTTCCTCTTCATTATTCCTCCATCAATATAACTTATTTTTGGGGTTATTTTAGCAGTCTCAGTATTGTGAGTGTGAGGAGGTCTATAGTACAGTGTTCTTACCTTCGTCTCAATGGACTTGGAAGACGCTTTCTTGGAGTCGGTCTTTGACAAAGTGGCATCGGCCAGGTGGTAGGCAGCGGTCACCACCAGCAGGGCATTCAGCAGCTTCATTCTTCACACCGGACCTCACTGCAACAAGAATAGGAGGACAGTGACACAGCAGATACAAAGCAGAGCCCGGAGATTTTGCTATTGAAGTGTGGGAGGGAGCCTGGCACAGTGCTGGAGGCGATGTCTGGCCATCTAGCCCTTCATTGCTACCAGCAGCGTCTGTGCAGAGGAAAACACTGGCACAGATCTGACCCACATTGTACAGCAACAACCTGAACCCACCCACCCACCATAAAGATTGCTGGACACATATACAAATATACATATAATAACAGCAGTGATGAGTCCTCTGCGCTATTAAACCTTACATCCATTGTAGTAACTGTGTGGGCAGAAAAATGAATCAATGTAATGCAGGGGAAATGCAGAGCGGACGCCAAGAGCTCGCAATCTGCTTACTTTTCTTTCTGAAGAAATAGTTCCACGCTTGTCTGTTAGCTGAATAAGGAATCGTAGTTCATCCCCATTCACTTAACGGGTTATTCCCATCTAATAATGCTGGGAGATATCCTATCGTTATATGATAGCTGGGGGCCCCTCCTTAAGGCTTAAAGGGGGTTGAACCACAAACAAAGTTCATTTTAATCAACAGATCTTGAAATAATCATTTCCACAATTGGATGTTTAAAAAAATGTTTCTGTGCAGAGATAATCTCATGTGTCCCTGCTATGTACTGTGTAATGGATGTGTCTGATCGTACAGGGACATGGTCTGATCATATCACATCTCCTGTGCTGAGATAATCTTATATATGTGTCCCTGCTATGTACTGTGTAATGGATGTGTCTGATCGTACAGGGACATGGTCTGACATACACATCTCCTGTGCTGAGATAATCTTATATATGTGTCCCTGCTATGTACTGTGTAATGGATGTGTCTGATCGTACAGGGACATGTCGTCATACCACATCTCCTGTGCTGAGATAATCTTATATATGTGTCCCTCTATGTACTGTAATGGTACGTGTGTAATGGTATGCTGATGTCTGTGAAGAGTCGACGCACAGGGACATGGTCTGACCATATCACATCTCCTGTGCTGAGATAATCTTATATATGTGTCCCTGCTATGTACTGTGTAATGGATGTGTCTGATCGTACAGGGACATGGTCTGATCATACCACATATCCTGTGCTGAGATAATCTTATATATGTGTCCCTGCTATGTACTGTGTAATGGATGTGTCTGACCGTACAGGGACATGGTCTGATCATACCACACCTCTTGTGCTGAGATAATCTTATATATGTGTTCCTGCTATGTACAGGACCTGGCATTATGTCAGTGACATTACGGGCGCTGATTGGCCGCTTGCGGTCATGTGATACATATCACACGCCCGTGACGTCACTCTGACATCATGCCAGGTCCTGGCAGGACGATGCATCACTTTGCCTCTGCACCGGAGACCGCGAAAAGGTGTCAGAAAGGGCAAGTATGAATTCATTATTATTTTTCATACCTCTGGCTTTGTTTAATTTTGGATTATTATAGTAATACACTGTGAGATCTAATGGGGGCTGGCAGACATGTCACAGGGAGGAGGAACAGGATTCTTACTCCCCTCTGTGACATCAGATCTCCCCCCCCCGGGCCGTAAAAAAATTGCAGTGTGTGAGAAGCAAAAATAAAATCGCAGTGTGTGAGAAGCAAAAATAATATCGCAATGTGTGAGAAGCAAAAATAATATCGCAATGTGTGAGAAGCAAAAATAATATCGCAGTGTGTGAGAAGCAAAAATAATATCGCAGTGTGTGAGAAGCAAAAATAATATCGCAGTGTGTGAGAAGCAAAAATAATATCGCAGTGTGTGAGCTTGAGTGTGTGAGAAGCAAAAATAAAATCGCAGTGTGTGAGAAGCACTGATTATTTTTTTGCGTTTTTTTGCTTGGGTAAAATAAGCACCTGTACAAAACAGCACAAAAAAAGAGTGCAATGTGTGAACAAAGCCTAAAGGTACCGTCACACACAGAGATATTTGTGCAGATATTGTTCACAGATCTCTGGTTGCAGTGAAATCATGGACACATTGTTACATTTGTACACAGCAACAAAATAGAACAATGTGTCCATGATTTCACGGTAACCAGTGAGTTGGAAGCAATGTCTGCACAGATATCTGTGTGTGTAACGGTAGCTTAAGCCCCTACGTATCTGAATATGTCTCATGGGTGATAGCTGTATATTAGAGTCAAGCAATATTTGCACTACGCTATTGTGGCATCAAGGTTGGTGCTGTGTGTGCTGGAGTCACAGCTGGCGCTTAAATTCCAGCATCCCTGGTGACTATGGTGTTTACAAGGACCCAGTTAAGCCCCCGTCACACTAAGCGAGTTCACTAGCGAGATTGCGGTTAAATCACAAATTTGCTGACCTCGCCAGCGATCTCGCTATGTGTGACACTTAGCAGCGACCAGGCCCCTGCTGTGACATCAATGATCGTGTCAGAGTCGTCTGGACCATTGTTTGATCGTTGGGGTCCCACTGGGCAGCCGCATCGCTGTGTTTAACAGGGACCACGACCTCAATACTACAGGTCTGAGTGACGGGGTCCCAACGACAGGTGAGATCCGACTGTTTGACGTCTCACCAGTGACCACATAGCGACCAGGTCGTATCGCTGTCGGGATCGCTTGTGCGTCGCCAAGTGTGACGGGACCCTAATGTCATGACACCATGGGAGGCCGAGCCACCTGGTGTAATGCGGCATCACAATGTCACACAGGGTATACTGCGGGACCCTGGACATGAACCAGGAAATCTTCTGTCAGGCTGGTTTCACACTGCAGTTTTTCACTGATCAGTGTCCATCAGGTTTGTGGGCCAAAACCCGGAGAGAAACCAGGAGAGGAACCAGGAGAGGAACTTGCAGACAAAAACTATAATTGAAAGATTGACAGCTGTTCTGAGGTTTGGAGACTCTCCTGGTTTTGGCACACAAATCTAAAAGTACCGTCACACAGGGACATATCGCCGGCGATGTTGCCGGCAACTGAGGGGCGTGGCCAGGTTGCGGCGACATCGCCGGAGAGTTGCCTCGTGTGACAGGGCGATAATCAGGGGAAAAATCGCCTGAGTCACATCGCCAGGTTTCCCAACAATGTTAGGAAACCTGGCGATGTTGCTCAGGCGATCCTGCCTGATCGCCCTGTGTAACGCGGCAACCTGCAATGTTACGGGCGATTCCGCCTATCTACAACATTGCAAGTTATCGCTCGCTGGGTTGCTGGGACAACCCAGCGAGCGATAGCCGCGGCAACTAGCCGGCGATATCGCCGGTAAGTTGCTCAGTCTGACATCTCCCCAGCGATGTTGTCAGGGATGCGCGCTCCCGCGATCCCCGGCAACATCGCCAGCGATATGTCCCTGTGTGACACTGATCAGTGAAAAATCTGCAGTGTGGAAGCAGCCTTAGTCCACAGACGGCACACTGAGGATCGGGGGAGATTTTACCTCAGGATTTGTAGACAAAACCAGGAGAGGAGCAATCAGAGGTAAAGTATAATAGAAACACGTCACCACTCCTGTATTATCACCCACTGCTGGGATTATACAAATCCTGAGGTAAAAAACTCACCAAATACTGAATGTGCACAAGGCCTTAGAGGTTTCTGCCTCTAGTCAGTGCACAGCAGGATTCTGGCCTGGTGGGAAAGCTATTTGCACACATTTTCCCATGGAGCAGTGTCTATATGACTCCATAATAGAGGAGTCTCTACAATAACAACCAGATACTGACATGTCGTGTTCATGGTGCGGATGACAATGTGTGGTATGTAATCATCCGCATACATACATATCATACACAGCAGTGAATGGACGCACACCCATCCACAGCCGAGCACATCACTGTGTGCCCCCATGTTAAACATAGGGATGCGCGGGGTCTGTACTTCCCTGCCGTAGTACGCAGAGGCGGGGAGCCCAAGTGTGAAGCTGGCTTTAGATAAACTCACAGGAGCGGTGTGCTGACAGCCTGGAGCTCAGCAATGTCCCAGCATGAAGTACAGACAACACAGATCAGCTGCAGCCATGTTACACAGGGTCACTGTAGGGCACACCCCTATCTGGCAGTATTCACACCCATCTCACACAATGAGCCTCAGACACAGTCTAGTGGGGACGTCTTGTGGAAGCTGGATAAATGATTTCCTTCTCAATTTCATTAATAAAGTATATTTGAAAGTGTATTATAATCACTAGCTCTACATTATTATTACAGAAATCTATAAATGCTTTTTGGTCTCGTGGTTATTGTTAGGGATTGTTCACTTTTTGGGACTTTTTTATTTACAATTAAATGTAGGATTTTTGGGCTAAAATGTATGTTTGCCCATGGAGTTTCATTGCAGATGTTGCATGGTTCGTCCTGTGTAGCGCCTGTACTGCACTGTGCATTATTGGATGCTGTGAGGTAACTGAGAATCCATCAGTGAGCTCTGTGTTATCTCAGCTGCTCCAAACTGGCACACTACAGGACAGACTACAGGGCACAGACTACAGGGCAGACGACAGGGCAGACGACAGGGCAGACGACAGGGCAGACGACAGGACACACTACGGGGCACACTACGGGGCACACTACGGGACACACTACGGGGCACACTACGGGGCACACTACGGGGCACACTACGGGGCACACTACGGGGCACACTACGGGGCACACTACGGGGCACACTACGGGGCACACTACGGGGCACACTACGGGGCACACTACAGGACACACTACAGGACACACTACAGGACACACTACAGGACACACTACAGGACACACTACAGGACACACTACAGGACACACTACAGGACACACTACAGGACAGCTGAGTGCAGCAGGGAGTAGACAGACTGATGAAGTAAAAGGCTGCACAGTGCATCATCATTCATCCCCACTGCAACATTTATTATTAAGCCCAAACTACATGAATGTAAGAGAAGAAGCCTCTAAATACAGACAATCCTGCCATTACCCATCACCACATCTGCAGTAATAGGGCAAGAAGCCCCGGATGTTCCTGCTCCAATTGCAGCTGAATGTCCCCATAGAGCAGCTCCAGGACCCGAATATGCCCAGATCACACTGACTGCAGAGTGTGGAGGGACCGCCTGTACCCAGCATGCACCGCTCCGGACACACCAGCCGTACAGCACACACCGGGCACTGGAGGAAAGCACGGAGCACCGGGAGAGCGGCCAGTGCACCGGGGACAACTCTCCATGTGACACCCACAGCGGCGCCTCCGTCATACTCACCTGACTCACTGCACACGTCACTGTCCGCTCCTAATAAAGTTTCATTGAAGAAATAAAATCACTTCCGCCCTCACAGTGCTGACATCACACTGAGGGCAGAGGCGGTGATTGACTGACGTAAGGGGGCGCGGCCAGCGTGCGAGCGGATTGGCCGGAACACGTCACATGATCACAATGATCAGCCCATGCTTATTATTGATGACTGCTAAATGATAGCGAGTGCAGGGGGATAAGAGATCAGCGATGGTGGATGACCATGTGTATGTGTATGTATACTGTATATGTGTATGTATACTATGTATGTGTATGTATACTGTGTGTTCTATATATATATATATGCAGTGGCGTAACTTCAGGCCTCGGGGCCCTGATGCGAAAGCTCCAACGGGGCCCCCAATTATTGCAAATCTTTACTAGTATTAGTCTTTTTCTATGGGCCAAAGGGACTTTTGGGGCCCCCTAGGCAGCAGGGCCCGGGTGCAATCGCAACCCCTGCACCTGTTGTAGTTACGCCCCTGTATATATGTATGGTGTATGTATACTATGTATGCTCTATATATATATGGTGTATGTGCAGGTGTATAATATATGTATAAGGGCATGTATAGTACAGTTGTGGCTAAAAGTATTGACCCCCCTGCAATTCTGTCGGATAATCCTCAGTTTCTTCCTGAAAATGATTGCAATCACAAATTCTTTGTATTATTATCTTCATTTAATTTGTCTTCAATGAAAAAACACAAAAGAGAATGAAGCAAAAAGCAAAACATTGATCATTTCACACAAAACTCCAAAAATGGGCCAGACAAAAGTATTGGCACCCTCAGCCTAATACTCGGTTGCACAACCTTTAGCCAAAATAACTGCGATCAGCCGCTTCCGGTAACCATCAATGAGTTTCTTACAAAGCTCTGCTGGAATTTTACACCATTCTTCTTTGGCAAACTGCTCCAGGTCCCTGATATGTGAAGCCTTCTCCAATCTGCCATTGTTAGATCTCTCCACAGGTGATCTATGGGATTCAGGTCTGGACTCATTGCTGCCACCTTAGGCGGCCGTCACACGGGGAGATATCTTTAGCGATATTGTAAGCGATCACGTGCACGCGCGATCGCTTACAATATCGCTCACATCGCTGGTGAGATGTCACACAGACAGACTCACCAGCGATGCGGAGCCGCGATCTCGCTCGTTACTATGGTACACATCGGGTTACTAGGCGCCGCGCGTCGCTTAGTTACCCGACGTGTACCATAGTTACCATCTCCCAGCATAGGCGCGGTCGCTGGGAGATGGATCATCGTGGTGTCATACACCACGATGATGCAGATCGTTGCATCGTTCATCGCTAGATCTGAGAACCGAACCTCAGATCAGCGATGTCACGATCAAGCGATTTAACATCGTAAATCGCTTGATTACATGCAACGATATCTTGCCCGATATCGCTTAAGCGATCAAAAAGGAGATCGCTTAAACGATATCGGGCAAGATATCGTTCCGTGTGACGGCCCCCTTAGAAGTCTCCAGTGCTTTCTCTCACACCATTTTCTAGTACTTTTTGAAGTGTGTTTTGGGTCATTGTCCTGCTGGAAGACCCATGACCTCTGAGGGAGACCCAGCTTTCTCACACTGGGCCCTACATTATGCTGCACAATGTGTTGGTAGTCTTCAGACTTCATAATGCCATGCACACGGTCAAGCAGTCCAGTGCCAGAGGCAGCAAAGCAACCCCAAAACATCAGGGAACCTCCGCCATTTCTGACTGTAGGGAGCGTGTTCTTTTCTTTGAATGCCTCTTTTTTTCTCCTGTAAACTCTATGTTGATGCCTTTGCCCATAAAGCTCTACTTTTGTCTCATCTGACCAGAGAACATTCTTCCAAAACGTTTTAGACTTTCTCAGGAAAGATTTGGCAAACTCCAGCCTGGCTTTTTTATGTCTCGGGGTAAGAAGTGGGGTCTTCCTGGGTCTCCTACCATACAGTCCCTTTTCATTCAGACGCTGACTGATAGTACGGGGTGACACTGTTGTACCCTCGGACTGCAGGGCAACTTGAACATGTTTGGATGTTAGTCGAGGTTCTTTATCCACCATCCGCACAATCTTACGTTGAAATCTCTGGTCAATCTTTCTTTTCCGTCCACATCTAGGGAGGTTAGCCACAGTGCCATGGGCTTTACACTTCTTGATGACACTGTGCACGGTAGACACAGGAACATTCAGGTCTTTGGAGATGGACTTGTAGCCTTGAGATTGCTCATGCTTCCTCATAATTTGGTTTCTCAAGTCCTCAGACAGTTCTTTGGTCTTCTTTCTTTTCTCCATGCTCAATGTGGTGCACACAAGGACACAGGACAGAGGTGGAGTCAACTTTAATCCATGTCAACTGGCTGCAAGTGTGATTTAGTTATTGCCAACACCTGTTAGGTGCCACAGGTAAGTTACAGGTGCTGTTAATTACACCAATTACAGAAGCATCACATGATTTTTCTAACAGTGCCAATACTTTTGTCCACCCTTTTTTATGTTTGGTGGAATTAGATCCAATTTGGCTTTAGGACAATTCTTTTTGTGTTTTTTCATTGAAGACAAATTAAATGAAGATAATAATAGCAAAGAATTTGTGATTGCAATCATTTTCAGGAAGAAACTGAGTATTATCTGACAGAATTACAGGGGTGTCAATACTTTTGGCCAACACTGTATACACGCACATACACCATATATACATACACCATACATATGTACATACTATTTATACACCATACATGCTATACATATACCATACACATGCATTTATTATTATATTATACATACCCCATATATATTCATATACCATACATATACACATATGTACATACTACATACCCCATACATGCTACACATGCACCTATATACACAGCTCTGGCAAAAATTAAGGGACTACTACAAAAGTTTGTTTCCATGATTTTTCTCTTTCTAGGTATATTTTTGAGTAAAATGTACATTGTTCTTTTATTCTATAAACTACTGACAACACGTCTAAAGATTTTGTATTTATTTGCAGCAAATGAGAAATTGTCAAAATAATAAAAAAGAAACATCAGACCTCAAATAATGCAAAGAAAACAAGTCAGGGGCGGACTGGATTAGGTGGCAGGGAGGCATCTGCCCCCCAGGCCGGTGGTATTGTCCCAGTTTAGGGCCGCCCCCTTAATGATAGTGGCCGCACGGCGGTGCTTTGCGGCCAAAGCCGCCGCAATGAAAGCAGGACCCGGGAAGCAGGTGGCGGGCCATGGCAGGCAGCGGGGTGGAGGCCGGTAGGTGAAGCAGCCCCCCCCCCCTGCTCTTCACCCGGCTAGCTCCAATAGCACCTCCCGATCCTCACTTGAGCTCAGGCTGGAAGAAGTAGACTGCCCCCTAGGGAAGATCTACCAGCCAGCCCCTGAAACAAGTTCATATTCATTTAGAAACAACAGTGTTTAACTCAGGAAGAGTCCAGAAATCAATATTTAGTGGAATAACCATAATGTTTAGTCACAGCTTTCATGTGTCTTGGCCGCTTTCCTCCAGTCTTTCTCACTGATTTTGGGTGACCTTATACCGCTCCTGGCACAATAATGTAAGCAATTCTTCTTTGTTTGATGGCTTGTGACTGTCTATCCTACTCTTGATTACATTCCAGAGGTTTTCAATGGGGTTCAGGTCTGGAGATTGGGCTGCCATGACAGGGTCTTGATGTTTTGCTCCTTCATCCACACATTGATTGACCTAGCTGTGTGGCATGGGGCATTGTCCAGTCCTCAGAGTTGGGGAACATTGCCTGAGCAGAAGGAAGTGTTTTTCAAGGATAACCTTGTATGTGGCTTGATTCTTACGTCCTTCACAAAGATTAACCTGCCCAATTCCAGCCTTGCTGAAGCATCTCCAGATCATCACCGATCCTCCACCAAATTTCAGTGGGTGTAAGACACTGTGGCTTGGTCGCCTCTCCAGGTCTCCATATAACCATTAGATGACCTATATCTGCAGATAAGTAGAATTTAGGAAGACAAGTTTCCTTTAATAAACCTTTTATAGACAGCAAATTTGCAAATATCACTTTTGTAGGTAAGGTTGGCTTCACACCACGGCTTTCTGCATCAGGTTCTGTCTGGTTTGAACCGGACCGAACTTGATCCGGTTTTGCTCCCCATGTATCCCTATGGTGCCGAATTGGTCCTATTTGACTGTCCGGTTTTGTGTATAGTGTGCTGGATTGGTTTTTGTCGGTTTTTCATTGTGCCCAAAATCGCAGCCTGCAGCATTTTTTTGCTCTGATGAAAAAAATTGGACAGAAACGGATCTGGGGCAATCCGTCACCCATAACATGGGAGTCTGTGGGTGCTGGGTGCATGAAAAAATCGGATTGTTTTCCAGATCCATTTTTTTGCACAAAGCATGCTCAGAAATCCTGCTGTTCTAACTTCAGCACCATGGACAGCAGTATTTCATGCACAGGCTGTGAATTAAAGGGATCCTGTCACCTCCAGAACGCCTCCTAAGCTATCAAAACACGTCCCTGCAGCATCCTATCACTAATCTCACACTTCTTTTGTCTCCTAAAATCATCCTGTGAAAGTGCATAAAAACGTTTTAATACTCCCTCATCAGTGATTATAATTAGCAGGAGCTATATTCTTTAGTAACTAGGGGGTGCTGTTTTGCAGCTCCAGGATCCACCCTCTCTCTGTCTGTGCTGCTGTGAAACTGAAACTGAAGGCAGGACTAATGATTTGCATTCTGTGAGTGATAGAGAGGGGGAGGGTAAAGCCTGCACATCACAGCAGAACACACCATACTGTCCTGGAGAACTGTCTGTGAGGAGGACTTGTATCTGGTGGGACCATACCGCCCTGGAGAACTGTCTGCAAAATAATCTGATCCTGAGCACATTACTAATTAGAAAAATCCCAACTATTTATTCTAATGAATTTGTACAGGAAAGGAATACAATCCCATCAGAGGGGTGCACTAAATTACTCCAGTTTATTGTTCATTATGAGGACATTGAACTCAAAAAAGTTCAAAATGACATTTCTATACAGAAGAATGTAATAAAAATGTGGTTTCTATTGAAAGGTTTGAATCTTTGAGTAAAGGGCCCGTTACACGCTTCAATGTCGCAGCGATCCGACCAACGAGCCAACTTGGCCTGGATCACTTGAACATCGTTGATTGATCGCTAGTGAGGTGTCACATGTACAAATATATTGAACGATGCAGCAACGATTGCGCGTCAAGTGAACGATATTAGCAGTCGTGTGGATGCCGATGCTCCTCAGTTCTGAATAGGCAAAGTCGTAAACGAGATAGTTATCAAGGTGTCACACAGAACGATGCTGCAGGCTGAACGGACGATCAATGACTGATTTATGGTCCTGTTAATAAACCTGAGATCAATGATCAGCCGATTTATCGTGGGTCGTATCTACGTGTCATAAACAACAACGTTGCTGCACTGCCCCAAAAGCTGTGACGTACTAACGATGTCATTAACGATATCGTAGTGTGTAACGGGCCCTAGAGGAGGTTGAAGGCAAAATTGCTGATCTTGAAAACCAGATCATTTCCTACAAAAAAAAGAAAACTAGACCCCGACATTATGGACTATGAGAAGGATGAAGTATACGATCGGGGCAGGGGGGAGAAGTGGCCTCGTACTCCTAAATCCATTTTGAAGAATCGCAGAAACAAGAACAAATATACAAATCTCAAACCTTCCTCATCACTTTCTCCTCACCTGAGACTGTGGCTTCTGACGTGTCAGTAGATGAATCTAATTGTGAGACTCCGTTTACTAGTCCACAGCTCCGCTACTTCAAAAGTCACAGTAGAAGAAAGAGACGCAAACACCGTACCGCCATCAGGTTACTACGGAGTCAGAGCAAACGACAATGAATGTTAGAAATTTGTCATCTCATCAACTGTCAACCGCTGAGTAGATCTAAATGTGAGACAACATGCACATAGGTCTTATCTCTAGGCAGAATGGGGCGATCCCCCGATGAGATTTGCTCACCTGGTCTAGTTGTGTGAACAACAACCAGTATTAGTGCTATTAAGGGACCGTCACACGTGTCAATATTGCAGGCAATGTCACTGGCAATTTGCTGGTTGCAGTGAAGTCATGGACACATTGTTACATTTGTACACAGCAACAAGATAGAACAATGTGTCCATGATTTCACTGCAGCCAGTGACATTGCCCAGCAATATTGCCGTGTGTGACAGTATCTTTACAGCTGCTGCTGGATCCACACCTCCACGTGTAACATGGCAAACAACTGGAAACAGGACAAAGTGCCGGTGATGGAAAAACCAGGACCCAAGAAGTCTGGTGTAATGATGTGACTTTATTCTGACGCATTTCAGAGCAGCCTCTGCTCCTTTTTCAGGGATCAACTTTAGGAAGGTGCAGCGGCTGCTCCGAAACGCGTCTGAATAAATTGACACCATTACACCAGACTTTTGGGTCCTGGTTTTCCCATCCAGCAGCGCTGATCACCGGCACTTCATCCTGTTCCCGACCGTGGAGTATAGTCTTCTCTCCAGGGGGATGAACTTTGCTCCTTTTGATCATAGGTTGGACATTTTGGACATTGTTAAGGACATAAACAAATTCATTCAGGATTTAACCATCAAAACCACTTTAGGTCAGGAGAGTCTGAGGTTACAGCCCTTTTATTAATTATTGCCAATCATTTTCAGAATCTTGATTTTTGTGAATAACAGGTTTTATTCCACCTAAAAGAATGAAATCCCTCACAGAACGTCTCTGACTAATAGTCACTGATTTATCAACAAAGAATCCGGATTTTTATCCAGTTCAAAGTAGAAGATCTGCAATGGATACATTTCAGGACATTGTCACCAGGAAGAATCTCTGTGAAACACCTATCGAAAGGAAATCCCTCATTTAACCAAAGATGAAAGTATTGCATTGAAAAACCTAATAAAAAATTAAAATCTGGTTATAAAAATGTCTGATGAGGCGTCTCTGTAGTGGTCATGAATGACATTGATTATGTGGCTGATAGAGTCGCACTTATAAGACAGGAACACTTATCAATGCACATTAATAAACCACCCGGTCACCACATTGAGGTGCGTTGTCATTTCAACTGGGTCCCTGACTTCCTACCTATTTTCTGGCACATCTTTGATTCATTTTTATAGGCAGACTGATACCTGAGAGTAATAGAGAACATTATATTAAATGTGGTCAAACTCCGTATAAAACCTGCACATTGTTGTTTAAAACTAATAATTTCTACAATTACGATCAGAGTGAAAAATTGAGTATAAAAAGCATCTTAAACAGCAACCGTGATCACGTAGTTTATGTTGCGGAATGCACAAATATGTTGGTTCAACTATCCGTAAACTCAAATTTACACTCGGGGAGCGCCTTTATGACATTGAGGAGCCCACAGATGGGAACATCTCGAATATCTCAACATTTTGTGGTATGTCACAAACGCAGCAAAACTGGTCTACGTGTAGATGCGATAGAAGACGTACCGGAACATGTTAGAGGTGGTAATCACACTGATGCATTGCGCAACAGAGAGGCTTACTGGATATTTTCTCTGAACACATTTGCTCCATCAGGGCTTAATCTCAGATGAGAAATTATGTTACACTACCAAGAGGATAACACTGAGCCCAAATGGAAAGGAGAGAGAACAAGGAAAGGTTTTTTTTGTGTGTGGAGTTCTTTGTACAGTTATTTTGTAGTTGATGCTTACTGGAAATGTATTCATGCACATATATATTGTCTGCAGTTTTTTCACCTTTTTTTTCCTGGGATTTTTCTTGCCCCCTTTTTTGTACAAGTTTCCACCTTTTCCTTTCCATATATTCAGTCTCGCCTTCTCTGTGATCGATTGTTTTCATGTATTTTTTGTATCCATGATTACTTGTCAGTATACCTAAGTCCAGTTTAGAATACCCTTGTCATATTCAGTGTTCAAGAGTTTCAATCCGAAACGCGTTGGAAATTTTTTTTATACACACCAACCCATAGTATATGCTTTGTCGTCTGAGATGTCCTTTTTTTGTCTTTTCTATAAGTTTTTCAAAAAGGATTTGCCAATAAAGATCGTTGAATTTTAATCAATTGCCCGGTGTGCGGAGCTGGATGCATCTTCACATCCTCATTGTCCATCAAACACACAGGGATCTGGTTGCGGTGCCCTCAAGATATTACAGCTCCCTGCGCTACCTCGGTTATTTATCATATGTATTTGCATCTTAGTTTTCTTGGAACATCTATATATTCCATCAGATTTAACAGAAAAAATTATGCTGGACATATACGGTAGCTATTACTGACATTAATACAGTGAAGGAACCAATTATTTGATCCCTTGCTTATTTTGTAAGTTTGCCCACTGACAAAGACATGAACAGTCTATAATTTTAAGGGTAGGTTAATTTTAACAGTGAGAGATAGAAGATCAGAAATAAAATCCAGAAAATCACTTTGTCTAAATTATATAAATGTATTTACATTTTGAAGAGAGAAATAAGTATTTGATCCCCTCCCAACCATTAGGAGTTCTGACTCCTACCAACCAGTTAGATGCTTCTAATCAACTCGTTGCCTGCAGTAAAGCCCTCTGTGTTACATTGTCACCTGTATAAAGACTCCTGTCCACACAATGAATCAGTCACCTCTAACCTCTACAACATGGGAAGAGCACAGAGCTTTGTAAGGATGTCAGGGAAAAGATCCTAGACCTGCACAAGGCTGGAATGTGCTAAAAGACCATAAGGAAGACAAAGCTGGGGGAGAAGAGACAACTGTGGGGGCAATAGTAAGAGAATGGAGGAAATACAAAATAAGTGTCAATCGACATCAATCTGGGGCTCCAAGTAAAATCTCACCTCGTAGTGGATCCAGGATCATGAGGAAGGTGAGAGATCAGCCTAAAACTACATGGGGGAACTTGTTAATGATCTCAAGGCAGCTGGGACCACTGTCACCAAGAAAACCATTGGTAACACATTACGCCGCAATTAGATTAAAATCCTGCAGTGCCACAAAGTCCCCCTGCTCAAGAAGGCACGTGCAGACCGGTCTGAAGCTTGCCAATGGCACCTTGGTGATTCTGAGAGTGATTGGGAGAAGGTGCTGTGGTCAGATGAGACAAAAAATTGAGCTTTCTGGCATTAACTCAACTCACTGAGTTTGGGGAAAGAGAATTGCTGTCTATGATCCAAAGAACACCATCCCCACAGTCTAGCATGGTGGTGGAAACATGTTTTGGGGGTGTTTCTCTGCTAAGGGCACAGGACTACTTCACTGCATCAATGGGACAATGGATGGAGCCATGTACTGTAAAATCCTGAGTGACAACCTTCATACCTCCGCCAGGACATTAAAAATGGGTAGTGGATGGGTCTTCAAGCATGACAGTGACCCAAAACATACAGCCAAGGCAACAAAAAGTGGCTAAAAAGAAGCACATTAAGGTCATGGAGTGGCGAAGCCAGTCTCCAGACTTCAGTCCCATAGAAAACCTATGGAGAGAGCTGAAGCTCACAGTTGCCAAGTGACAGGCTCAAAATTTTAATGATTTAGAGATGATCTGCAAAGAGGAGTGGACCAAAATTCCTCCTGACACTTGCGCAAACCTCATCAACTGCAAGAAACGTCTGACTGCTGTGCTTGCCAACAACGGTTTTGCCACCAAATATTAAGTCTTGTTTGCCAGGGGGATCAAATACTTATTTCTCTCTTCACAATGCAAATACATTTATATAATTTAGACAATGATTGTTTGGATTTTATTTTTGATATTCTATCTCTCACTGTTAAAATTAACTGTCCCTTAAAATTATAGTCTTTTCATTTCTTTGTCAGTGGGCAAACTTACAAAATCAGCAAGGGATGAAATAATTATTTCCTTCACTGTGTGGCAGAAAGCTCAGTGATACCCAACAGACTCCATTATAAGTCAATAGGGTTAACCTGGCACTGTCAAGCAAAAACCACAGCACAAGTGATATTGGGCCTCAAATCACACATAATAAAACAGATAAAAATGGAAAATGATCCACTAAAATTACAATAAATAATGACAGTTTTTCTGCTAAACTCAAATCACAAATGATAGCGGTTCTACTTGTGATTTATGTGCCCATGGGGTATTTTTTGTCATGTTCTGCGCCAATGATGCTTTTTTTCCCTGGCAGATTTGTGTTGTTTTTTTTTGTCTATTGAAAAAAAATGTGCAAAAAATGAGTCTGACAATTCATCTGGTACATGAGCGGCGTCTGTCTGCACTTCCTGCCATTGAGAATAGTGAAAAAAAACACAAGACCAAAATCTGCACCAAAAACGCATTTGGTGCATGTGCATGTTTGGTGCGTGTTTCCGGGACGGGGGGGGACAGTTTAGCAGCGTTTTTGCTGCAGAAAATTACTGCACCTAATAAGTTGTGTCTGCACGACGCCTTCGTCCTCCATTGTGACCTCGGTCTATGTGTGTGCAGGTGTAGGTGTGATGACACTCCAGTCAGCTCTTTGTATCTTGTGACCACAGCACATTAGTTGCATAGCCGATAGATAGGTCATTCCTATGAAATCGGACCATATGTGCAGATTTGAGGTAGGGGAATTAGTGAGCCCCGCTGGAGAGCAGGACTGATGGGAATAGTCAGAGGTTTGGTATCGCGTTGCACATGGAATATGTAGGAAGCAGAAAATCAATTGACGGCTATAAAGGTTTTGGTCCTGGAGACTTGTGCACAGACACTAGATGTCAGAGCACTCCTAACATATAAATGCAGCTGTGAAGATTAGTTACTACAGGGTTTAGTCACCCCCCCATGGTGAGCCTGGACCCCTGGTGCAGGGGCCTACACCCACCACAGTGACATGTGGCTTAAAGCAAAGGAGCCATTAGATTAACGTCTTCCCTCCTGGGGAACTTTTCACTCCTTCCATGAGCCGTACAATCTGGGTTCTTGTATTTTGTTGGATGAAATGTAGTTGTGAATGACATGTTCATTTTACCATATAATGTAAAAAAATCAGCAGAAGAAAACTCCAAGCAGAAGTAAATGATGAAAATTAAAAACGCCATTGAGGCATTGCCTATCTGGGTTTAGGTTTTTCGAGGTTCATGGTGCAGGACACCTCACCTGGGAAGGATTCCGGTCGGTTATGACAATGCCAAACTTATTTGTGTTTTATATTTTAGTCGTTAAAAAAATAAACCT
>JARQOC010000005.1:166942171-167187127 GCA_033576535.1 Allobates femoralis | reverse complement strand
TGCAGCTGGGGAAATTAGACCACTTTTACGGGTGCAATACCCTCTGTGACGTCTGACCATGCGGGGCGCCACACAACCCCTTCTGTCTGGGAGAATCTGCATCCTACCTCCTTAGTCTCCACTCCAAAGGATACCACTGCTGAAGGTTGGTTGGCGAGGTGAATGCCATTGGGCTCCCCTTTTCGCTCGCGCCATCTGTCCTCCCGACGGCTCAGCTGGGTGCAAAGTCGCAGTGTACAAGTCACACACTGATGCCTCAACTTGGTCGCAACTGGCAACTGGGATTGGTGGTTTTGAAGGTGTCACCACAGCAGGGATGGAAGTAGTCTTGTATATTGTGGGGCCAGGAGTTTGCGACTCCGCCATCATCTGTTTGAATCTGACCATGAACCACCCTCCGGGACTGTAGTGCCGCTCGTACTCTACCCATTCTTCCTGGTATAAGTTATGGCCTGGACACTCCTGGGGTAGGTGACTTTTGACATTGCGGCGGTTCACAAACCCGTAGCCCTTGTGAATGTTAAACTCCAGCACAGACCCTCTTTTAATTTCCATGGGTTCCGCAGTCAGGGCTTTGCGGACTTTACTTTTCCTTTCCAACTTGGCAGGCGGTTCTTTCTCTTGCCTGGCCAGGATCTACTGCTCCACTGCTGTTGACGCCAAAGTTACTCCTTTTCCAGCAGTACCTTGAACAGGTCTCCCTGTGTTTCAGCACTGCCATCCGGAAACCCCATCAGAGCGTCTCCCCTGCGCACATAGCGGAAGTACACCATCTCCGCCACGGTTCCCTCAAATTTGGGGGAGAATTCTGGCTGCAGCAGGGCCGGGAGTCTTAGTTCTGATATTATTCCACTTTCCCTGTCCATTAGGTGCATAGCCTGGCTGGAGGCACAAGGGAAAGGGGCATCCTTAGGGCCCATGAGAGTAGTGGATACTGCTGGGCTTACCACCTTGCTAGTGTCATCAGCTTCATCATCGGCCTCTTTTCGGACCTCTGGCTCCTCATCCCAGGAAGCTGATGCCCTCTTCTCCTGCCCAATGTGTTCATGCGACAGGACCCCAATCTAGTGGCTGCGGGCCCTGTTGGGTGACTTCAAGATGTCCCCTGGCCCTATATGGCCACCGTCTTGCAGAATGTCCATGGGTGTGGCTGCTGCCCATGCAAGCTAGCAGCCTCCAGTATCGCTAGCTAAGGCTTGCAGTTCTTTCACTAGATCGGGGCCAGTCCCCTCTGTGACCTGTCCCTCTACCCAACTCGGGTTGGGTCAGATTTGGGACACACGGGTGGTTCCTCCACTCCCATGTCCCTTAGGACCACTCTTTCCTCCAGGCCTCCTGCCTGCTCCACGTCCCAACTCCAACTCTTTCTAATTCCTTTCTAACCCTTTTTCCTACCCTCTCTACCTACTCCCTTCTCCAGCTGGCAGATGGGGCCCTCCCTCAATAGGGTCCACCCAGATCCCCAGGCCTGGAGTTGGGTGGTGTTGGGTGTAAGTGAATGTGTCTTGGCTTGGCAATCCTTCTCATCTGAAAGCGGTAACATCGCACCTGTGGAGTAGGTGTAATGTTACTGTGGCGACCAGTCCGCCGGGTTGGCACATGCACACCCAGTTCGCAACCCTCTAAACGACCTGGGGGATGTGACTTTTTTAGAATTTGTTATTTGCTTGGGTACAGATGGACAAACTCCAGTAAAATGAACCTTAAGACCACATTAAAAACACACCACTGTCAAATGGCAAACTACAAGAGATGTAGTCTGAGGAGAGGCCCCTCCTAACTGCATGACTTCGTCAATGCACACTGGAGGAACATCCTCCCTGGGGAGGACAATGGGAGGTGGGGTCTCCCTGAGACATCTGTCAATCCTTATGGCCAGGCTCATGGCGGCCTCTAATGACGTAGAAGAAACATATTGTGCCAGGGCATCTTTAAGCCTACCTGACAGACTCTGCCAAAAATTACTCTTAAGGGCATGGTCATTCCACTGTGTGTCAATGGCGCGTCTACAAAACTTTAAAGGGACTCTGTCTGGTAATTTTTCAGTATGATACTAATATTACCCTTCAATAGTGCCTGGGCAGACCTTTTAAAAACATGTAAAATCATTACTTTATCCTTTATAGTTTGCTTGTTATAAGCATTTTCAGACCCTGCAGGGAGCTGCTGCATTAGTCCTGTCCATTATGTTGACAGACAATTAATCCTGCTGTGTTAAACTGTTAATTTATTATGCACTCCTTCTCAGCAGCTCTCTCCTCCCTCCTCCCTTTGCTCTGTGTCAGGTTTAGGTTTTAGGAGATTCTGTTGAGGACACGGAGGGAGAGAGCTATTGCGGGTCTAGATAAGGTACCTACTCTATTTGTTTCTCTAAGCAGATATCCCTGCTGTGCTGTGAGAGATTCTGTGTTTTATTTGACCTCTTGTGTTGCTGCAAACACAGAGAGCAGAGAGGAGGATACAGCCCCACCTACTAATGTCCTGAGCAGTGATGTGAATATGTGACATGAATAGTCATCCTATGGGGAGTGGACAGCAAAGAACTCGTTATTTGAAGTTTACAGAGGATAGGAGAGAAATATAAATAAAAGAAATACATCAATAAAGAGCTTAGAGCGAGGAATTAAAAAATGATAGCAGTTACAGTGCCTTGCAAAAGTCAGCCCGCTTGAACTTTTCAACCTTTTGCCACATTTCAGGATTTAAACAAAAAGATATAAATTATAATTTTTTTGTGAAGAATCAACAAGTGGGACACAATCGTGAAGTGGAACAAAATTTATCGCATATTTTAAACTTTTTTTAACAAATAAAAAACTGAAAAGTGGGGTGTGCAATATTATTCAGCCCTCTTGAGTTAATACTTTGTAGCGCCACCTTTTGCTGCGATTACAGCTGCAAGTCGCTTTGGGTATGTCTCTATCAGCTTTGCACATCGAGAGTCTGAAATTCTTGTCTATTCCTCCTAGCAAAACAGCTCAAGCTCAGTGAGGTTTGTGAACAGCAGTTTTCAGCTCTTTCCACAGATTCTCGATTATATTCAGGTCTGGACTTTGACTTGGCCATTCTAACACCTGGATACGTTTATTTTTGAACGATTCCATTGTAGATTTTGCTTTATGTTTGGAAGATAAATCTCCGTCCCAATCTCAGGTCTTTTGCAGACTCCAACAGGTTTTCGTCCAGAATGGTCCTGTATTTGGCTCCGTCCATCTTCCCATCAATTTTAACCATCTTCCCTGTCCATGTTGAAGAAAAGCAGGCTCAAACCATGATGCTACCACCATGTTTGACAGTGGGGATGGTGTTTTGAGGGTGATGAGCTGTGTTGCTTTTAAGCCAAACATATCGTTTTGCATCGTGGTCAAAAAGTTCGATTTTGGTTTCATCAGAGCACCTTATTCAACATGTTTGGTGTGTCTCCCAGGTGGCTTGTGGCAAGCTTCAAACGAGACTTTTTATGGATATCTTTGAGAAATGGCTTTCTTCTTGCCACTCTTCCATAAAGGCCAGATTTGTGCAATGTACAACTGATTGTTGTCCTATGGACAGACTCTCCTACCTCATCTGTAGATCTCTACAGTTCATCCAGAGTGATCATGGGCCTTTTAGCTGCATCTCTGACCAGTCTTCTCCTTGTTCGAGGTGAAAGTTTAGAGGGATGGCCGGGTCTTGGTAGATTTGCAGTGGTCTGATACTCCTTCCATTTCAATATAATCGCTTGCACAGTGCCCCTTGAGATGTTTAAATGTTGGGAAATCTTTTTGTATCCAAATCTGGCTTTAAACTTGACCACAACAGTATCTCGGACCTGCCCGGTGTGTTCCTTGGTCTTCATGATGCTCTCTGCACTTAAAACAAAACCCTGAGACTATCACAGAGCAGGTCCATTTATACAGAGACTTGATTACACACAGGTGAATTCTATTTATCATTACCAGTCATTTAGGACAACATTGGAACATTCACAGATTCTCACTGAACTTCAGCAGTGAGTTTGCTGCACTGAAAGCAAAGGGGCCGAATAATATTGAACTCCCCATTTTTTCAGTTTTGTATTTGTTAAAAAAGTTTAAAATATGCAATAAATTTTGTTCCGCTTCACAAATGTGTCCCACTTATTGTTGATTCTTCATAAAAAAATTAGAATTTATATCTTTATGTTTGAAGCCTGAAATGTGGCAAAAGGTTGAAAAGTAAGTTCAAGGGGGCCGAATACTTTCACAAGGCATTGTATATGTAGATTTTTGACCTGACAGATTCCCTTTAAGCAAAACTCCTCCACTGGACAGACCCCCTGCTTGAGCTTCCAGAGCTTAGTGTCAGCAAGGGTGAAGCAATCAGGGTCGTCATAAAAAAGGCCCAAAGCAGCAAAAAACAAACGCACACTGACCTCTCTTTTGACCGATTCAAATTCTTGCGAAGGCCCAGAATTGGGTATCTACCTGCATGAGAGAGACAACAATCCCCACCCACTGTTCCTCACTACTTGAAGAACAAGGGTGAAGCTTGAAATAACATTTGCCAGTTTCCCTAAAGACCATAAATGTATCCCTCCCCCAGAAAACCTGTGTGGGTGGGCTATCTTGGGTTCGGGCTGGCTTTGGGAGTGAGCCAAGACCAGCAGACCTGCAATTGTTTGTAGCTACTACAAAACCTGCGACCGCAGATCCATCACTTCCTGCGATAGACTCTGGATCTTTTGTGTAAAAGATACAGCTGGATTCATCATGAATGTTGAAAAAAATTTGAGAGCTAGTAATCATGTTGCACCGATATAAACAACTCCCAGCACGTGGCACAACATAAGAGAAACAACAGGGATGGAAAGAGGGTTAGGCTCTAAGAGTAAGGAGAAATGGGTGAAGGGTCACCGACTGAAACTCACCTGTGTCTGTACCCTGAGCAGCCTAACATCCCTATACGGGTCCTTCTCCCACCACCATTGCATGCCTAATCCCTCACTGTCCTTCTATTCACCCCATATAATGCAAAGGCCAGTTCCCGTGCTAATCTTACTTCTGCAGTAATCAAACACGAGAGAAGGAGGATAGAAAGAGGGACATAGATAAAAAGGATATACTCCAACTTCAAAATTGCAGCAAAGCACCAGGGCTGCAAGTAATATGATTTCAGCAACATTAAAGACTTGCTCCTTCCACAGTGATCATCATAGACATTAATTCTATAACTTGCATCAAATGATGGAACACGTGACTATTTAAAGTGAAGAGGAGTGGTCAAAAAAGCTGCACCTGAGATAGGACTAACAAACAATTACCAACAAGGAAAGAGTCCTTAACTCCTGTAGCATGACAAGAAAGAATGTACATTTAAAAAACAGAGTATTACCATGTAATGTGACTCTCAGGTCCCAGACTTGTCAAAGGTCTCACTAGGACAGGAGACACCCATGACTAGGGATAAGCGAGTCCTAAATTACTCGGAATCGCTAGACCCGCACGAGTCCGAGCCCAGGACTCGCTACTCGTTGCGAGTCTAGCGAGTCCAATGTTAATGAATAGGGAACCGAGTAATAGCGAATAATGACATTTACAACTCGCTGATGTGTCTCTGAAAGTGTGCGAGTCCAAACTCGCTGGTTTTTCTCTTATTTTGAGGCTTGGAGCCGATGTTGCGAGGGAAGCGATTCGCCAGCACACCCCATGCTTTAAGGAAACAGGAAACGAGTCGTGCTGACAGGCGCACACACAGAGCGATCCATTCATCAGTGCAATCATGGCAGCAGGCCGTGGCACGGTGAACACACTGCGTCTTATTGCACTTGTGGAGGCTCGTCCATTTCTATGACTCCCTACAGATCCTGACTATGGGGATACGACCCAAATTAATACAGCCTGGAGAGAGATCGCCCAAGAGATGTTCCCTGCGTTCCATCGGAGTGACCATGAGGAACAGAGCAATCTAAGTAAGTTAAATGAGTTCACACGTTATATATTGCATTTACTGTATATATACTCGTGTATAAGCCGACCCGTGAATAAGCCGACCCCCCTATTTTTGCCCCCAAAAACTGTGAAAACATATTGACCGCCATCCTGGTATACAGCGGCTATCACTGGTAGACAGCCCCCCAGCAGAGTATACACCTCCCCCTGCAGAGTATACAGGCCCCCAGAAGGGTATACATGCCCCCATATTGTGGTATACAGGCAGGGGCGGACTGGCCCAGGTGCCACGGGTCATGCGGCTGCAGGAGCCTGAATAATCCGCATGTCCCTGAAGCAGCAGGCGGAAACGGAAGCTCCTGGCCGCGCGATGACGTCATCAGCGCGCGGCTGCGTCCGGGAGTGAGCGTCTGTGAGTGGCGTGCGGCTGCGACTGTTAGCGAGCGGCTGTGAGGAGCGCGAGGCTGCGGCTGGGAGCGAGCCATAGGAGAAGGCGGGAGCTGCGGTGACTGTGAGGCGGCCGCCAGTCATCACCCCCCACCCCCCGTCCTCACCTGTGTCGGGCCGGTGAGGGAGGGTTGCGACCCAAACTGTAGGGTGCCAGTCAGTCCCTGTATACAGGGCCCTCAGTGTGTGTACAGGCCCCCCCAGCAGTGGGTATACAGGGCCCCCAGCAGTGGGTAGACAGTGGCCCAGTGGGTTTACAGGGCCCCCAGCAGTGTGAATACAGGGCCCTGAATGTGTTATCATGCTCCACCGCATAGTTGCCTATATTTGGATGGGGTCACAACAGTACACTTAGTTTAAGGTCTGATCCTCCTGGCTCTTTCGGCCAAGGGGTTGGGTGTATATAAATACCACTAATGACCAGAGTCTGGTGCCCGCACTATTACATTCTCTATGCGTTGACATGTGTCCTGCTTCATTTGTGATTGTGGCCACGTGACCTCAATGTCCGTAATGCTGTTGATGATGTTCCACACTGTCGTGTCACTGTGCCTTGTATACACATTACACACACAAAATGAATAAAATGTTATTGTTGATTTGTACACATACTTTTGTTGTTTCAAATATTACACATCTCTAAACCCGGTTTCAAATCATTTCACAGTTGACCATCTTAAAAAACGGTGGAGGAGCTGCCGGGACCAGCATAAGAAGCAGTACCGGCAGTACTCAGAGAGAGAACCGGGAGCCGCTCCATTGCTGAACCACTACCACTTTTACGACCGGCTGTCCTTCCTTCACCCGGTGGCCCGTATGCCAAGGTATGTGTCTGCAGCACTGTTGTGTACATTTAGTATTATTTATTAATATATACATTAGGTTCCAATTCGGCTCTGTGGGTAGCAGAGTATACACGTGGCTCTGTGGGTAGCAGAGTATACAGGCGGCTCTGTGGGTAGCAGAGTATACAGGCGGGTCTGTGGGTAGCAGAGTATACAGGCGGGTCTGAGGTAGCAGAGTATAAAGACGGCTCTGTGGGTAGCAGAGTATACAGGCGGGTCTGTGGGTAGCAGAGTATACAGACGGCTCTGTGGGTAGCAGAGTATACAGGCGGGTCTGTGGATAGCAGAGTATACAGGCGGCTCTGTGGGTAGCAGAGTATACAGGCGGGTCTGTGGGTAGCAGAGTATACAGGCGGGTCTGAGGTAGCAGAGTATAAAGACGGCTCTGTGGGTAGCAGAGTATACAGGCGGGTCTGTGGGTAGCAGAGTATACAGGCGGCTCAGTGGGTAGCAGAGTATATAGGTGATGAGAATAGGGTTAATAGATGGTGCTACAGTGTTGGGGCGTGCTAGAGGGAGCAGAGATCCGATTACTGCCATCATTACTGACCTTATTAAAGATAGCGGCCGCAGCTAAATGACATCATGGCAAAGGTAAACATGGGGTGTGGTTAGCTGCAGGAGGTTAGTGAGAGTGTGTGGGTTGTTTGGCAGAGGGCGTGGTGTGGGCGTGGTGAGCGCGGCTCCTGCGTCAGATACGCTGCGAGCGCGGACCCGCGGCACATCTCCAGGAGCAGAGGACGTGTCCGGTACGTCCGTAGCCCCCGGCCTCCCCGTTGTCCGCACACACAGCCCCGCTGTGACCTCTGCAGTGTCACAGGCCCCGGCGGGCGGCTGTCATCTCCTCCTGACACTGACCTCCTCCTGATTTGATTGTCTGTGTTGTCCCCCCCGCTGTCAGCATCAGTGATCTGCTAAGACCTGTGGGTGCACAGACGGGGGAAGTACAAATGCCAGCATGCCGGGGCGGATGGGGCGCTGTGAGGGGCGCAGGTCTTGCTGTGAGCGGAGGGCGCGAGGCCGCTTGAGAAAACGCTATAGCGGCTGTGTGAGTTAAGCGTCTGCGGCTCGCGAAGGCGCATACGCGTCTCCGCTCGCAGTGACGCTAAGGAGTTTGGGATTCGGCTACAGTGCCGGAATTTCAAACTCCCGAATATATAAATAGATTATATATATATATATTGTATACCTTTCAACCCCTTCCCTGCTTTATATAGATGATATAACCTAAAAGTTTTGTGAATTAAGTATGTCAAGTTAAAATTGAAGTCAGGGGGACTTTTTTTTTTCATGTGAACCATTGGTGTTATTGATCGTCTAGATTAGATGGGATGGGGGGGGGTGGGTGGTAATCAGGGGGTGAAAAATTATGTATTAGTATGGAATTAGCAAAGAAAGTCACGTATTCCTTTATGTTATGTACAGTTGGTTATTCTTTCATAATAATAACAAATATCTGATTAAGAATACACAGATACACAGAGTCTAAAAAGCGTGCAACTTAATGTTTGACCTATGTTTTTGTTTCCAAATGCAATGCATTCACCAAATTTTTTTTTACTTTACCCACAGAGAAGCTTACTACAGAGGGCGGCGTGCTGTTAACCCTCCACCGCCAAACAGAAGGCGGCGTGGAGAAAATCGACCACCACCACCACGGCCGGCGCCACCACCACCACCGCCGTCGCCGCCGCCACCACCACCACCAGCATCGCCGCCAGCAGCGCCAGGGCCAGCACCACCACCGCCGCCACCAGCGGCCGGGCCAGCACCACCACCGCCACCACCAGCGGCAGGGCCATCAACACCACCACCGCCGTCGCCGCCACCACCACCGCCACCAGCGGCAGGGTCAGCACCACCACCGCCCCCACCAGCGGCAGGGCCAGCACCACCACCGCCACCACCAGCGGCAGGGCCAGCACCACCACCGCCACCACCAGCGGCAGGGCCAGCACCACCACCGCCCCCACCAGCGGCAGGCCCAGGTTATGGTCCGATCCCGGGGTCAGCACATTTAGGTGTTCAACAGAGTAATGCTGACTTTGCCCGCAGTATTATACCATTCATGGATAATATTCCATTTGACAGGCTACTGCGGGCAAGGTCAGCATTACAGATAGTGCTGGAAGCCTGTCAGACAAATAACGACCCAGGTGATGTGTTCCAATATTTGGATGGGTGGAAAATATCGGCCTCTAACAGGCTAGGCAGGCCCACAACACGGGACAGCCAGGTGCCACCCCACAGGGCTTTGCCTCACTGCCAGTGGCCAGCTAACAGGGACCTACCACCGTTCCCTACACCTGTTCAGAGGATCCACCCTGAAGGGTTCGGCCAGGCCATACGTGGGGCCCTTGACCTTTTGCAAGACGGACAGCCCACCTAACAGGACCTGTAGGGCTCCATTTGTTGGGTAATACCTTAATTGTAAAAGGTAGTATTTTTGGGAATGTCCAAACAGTGCTGCCATTTTGTTATTCAAACACAGTTTTAAAAACCAGCTTTGTGTCTGTTTTTTTTCAAGGAATGAATGTGTAGTTTTTTTTGTGGTTGGACTTCAAGTCATCATAATTATTATAATTATTTATTTATATAGCGCCCATAGGTTCCATGGCGCTTTACATGAGGAAAAGGTAGACAAGGACAAGTACAATAAACATAGACAATAAGGTAATACAGGTACAATAGTAGAGGACCCTGTACGCGTGGGCTCACATTCTACGAGGGGTGGGTGGGGATACAATAGGGTGGGGAAGGTGTCGGTCCTGGGGCGTGTAGCGGGGTCTCATGGCAGGTTGTAGGCCTGTCGGAAGAGGTGAGTCTTTAGAAGTATCTTTAAGGTTCAGAGGGTAGGCGACTGACTGATGAGGTGGGGCAGGGAGTTCCATAGCATGGCGGATGACCGGGAGAAATCCTGTATGCGGTTGTGGGAAGAGGAGATGAGGGTGGACTGTAGGACAAGTTCTTGGGATGAACGCAGGTTGCGTGAGGGATGGTATCGGGAGATCATGTTGGAGATGTATGGTGGGGATAGGTTGTGTAAGGCTTTGAATGTCATGGTCAGTGTTTTAAAGTGAGCTCTCTGTTGGCCGGAGGGGCCAGTGAATGGCTTGGCAGAGGGGGTAGGCAGGGGAGTAGCGTGAGGACAGATGGATTAGTCGGGCAGCAGAGTTTAGTATAGATTGGAGAGGTGCAAGAGAGTTGGCAGGGAGACCTATGCGAAGGAGGTTGCAGTAGTCAAGGCGGGAGATGATGAGGGCATTTATGAGTGTTTCAGCAGTGTCAGGATTGAGGAACGACCGAATTGGTTAAATATTTTTGAGTTGGAGTCACAGGGACTTGGTTAGGGACTACAGGTGGGGCTTGAAGGAGAGGGAGGAGTCAAGGATTACCCCGAGACATTTGGCGTGGGGGACAGGGGAGAGAGCATCATTAGCAAGTACTTTACGGCCCGCATGGCGCATGAAGTCACCTTGGTTACTAAGTGTCAAATCATGACTCCACATACAACTGTTGCTGACAAACAGTGCCTGTGTTTGGGGGGTTACTTTATGCCTCGCTATGGCAACAAGACTATGAACACACATGTGAGAGGCTGGGACGTCTACATGCTACACATCGCGTCTACGCGTTTTGTATGGAGCGTACAGTGGGACCCTTCAACAGGCTACAGCAGGATGATAGTCCAAGCAACGCCCACGATGCAGGCATAGGATTGGTGCCTGGAAAAATTAGCCCAAGGGGCTGTTTGCCATTTTTGGTATAAATGTAGGCCTAAGGGCCATGAAAAGCTTGTTAGCCAGGGTGTCTCCCAAACCATGATAAGCTTGTTAGCCTGGGTGGCTCAAAAAATTAGCCGAAGGGGCTGTTTGCCATTTTTTGTATAAATGCAGGCCTAAGGGCCATAATAAGCTTGTTAGCCTGGGTGGCTCCAAAAATTAGCCCAAGGGGCTGTTTGGCATTTTGAGTGTAAATGCAGGCCTAAGGGCCATGATAAGCCACTTAGGCTGGGTGTCTCCAAAAATTAGCCCAAGGGGCTGTTTTGCATTTTGGGTATAAATGCAGGCCTAAGGGCCATGATCAGCTTGTTAGCCATGGTGGCTCAAAAAATTTGCCCAAGGGGCTGTTTGGAAATTTGGGTATAATTGCAGGCTTAAGGGCCATGATAAGCCTCTTAGGCTGGGTGTTTCCAAAAATTAGCCCAAGGGGCTGTTTGCCAATTTGGGTATAAATGCAGGCCTAAGGGCCATAATAAGCTTGTTGGCCTGGGTGGCTCCAAAAATTAGCACAAGGGGCTGTTTGGCATTTTGAGTGTAAATGCAGGCCTAAGGGCCATGATAAGCCACTTAGGCTGGGTGTCTCCAAAAATTAGCCCAAGGGGCTGTTTTGCATTTTGGGTATAAATGCAGGCCTAAGGGCCATGATCAGCTTGTTAGCCATGGTGGCTCAAAAAATTTGCCCAAGGGGCTGTTTGGAAATTTGGGTATAATTGCAGGCTTAAGGGCCATGATAAGCCTCTTAGGCTGGGTGTTTCCAAAAATTAGCCCAAGGGGCTGTTTGCCAATTTGGGTATAAATGCAGGCCTAAGGGCCATGATACGAGTAGAAATTGTTTAAGCGGTTCTTCGGTAGAGCGCTGAGATTACACGAACACAATTATCTCCAATCTCTATCTTTATTCTTTAAAAGATGATGCTCCAAACTCCAACCCACAACATGTTTCGACGTGGCAAACACGTCTTCCTCAAGCGGATACGGAGCCATTACAAACAATTAGCAGGATAAGTCCACAGGTGGCGCAACACATTTTTTTCTTTTCTGTTAAGGGCCATGATAAGCTTGTTAGCCTGGGTGGCTCCAAAAATTAGCCCAAGGGGCTGTTTGGCATTTTGAGTGTAAATGCAGGCCTAAGGGCCATGATAAGCCTCTTAGGCTGGGTGTCTCCAAAAATTAGCCCAAGGGGCTGTTTTGCATTTTGGGTATAAATGCAGGCCTAAGGGCCATGATCAGCTTGTTAGCCTGGGTGGCTCCAAAAATTAGCCCAAGGGGCTGTTTTGCATATTGGGTATAAATGCAGGCCTAAGGGCCATGATAAGCTTGTTAGCCAGGGTGGCTCCAAAAATTAGCCCAAGGGGCTTTTAAATGTTTGATAACAGAAAATAAAGGTTGTTTCCTTGTCAAAAGGTGTTGTGATGGTTAATGAAACCGAAGTTAAGGTATAGTGTTGGTTTAAGATGAAGCAGCCTCATTACCAGGTTGCAGGAACATGGTTACGCAAATCGTTACTGGTCTTGTACATACTGCTTGTACCAAAAAGACACAATATAATACAATGATTAATTATATCATATTGATGTTGAACGTGGCACTTCAGCTCTGAGTACTGTCGTCTTCAGGGCTCAAGAAGTCTTGTGAAATCCAGTTCCTATTAAACTTAATTAGAGTAAGCCTGTCTGCATTCTCTGGAGTAAGACGTGTCCTGGTATCAGTTATGATACCCCCAGCGGCACTGAAAACCCGCTCTGATGTCACACTAGCTGCAGGGCATGCCAGCACCTCCAAGGCATACAACGAGAGCTCTGTCCAAGTGTGGAGCTTGGAGACCCAGTAATTAGACTGCGGCATCAGTCAGGAAGCAGGTACTGTCACTTAAAGGGATCCTGTCACCCCCAAAACACCTGTAAACCTATTAAAACCTGTCCCTAGAGCATATTAACACTTTCCCTACACTATTTCTACCTCCTAAATGCAGTAAATGACATTGACTAAAAACGTTTTATAAGTACCTGCTTAGTGATGATAATGAGTGACTATCTATTCATAGTCACTCATCAAGACTGTCCCTCTGCTTCATAGCACGCCTCCATAGGCGTGATCGTCCTCCTAGATTAAAATTGCAGCCTCCCCGCTGTGCCCTGTGTCGTAGGAGGCTGCAGTGTGGCTTGTGACGCGATCCGCGTCATTCCCGGCGCCCTGTGACGTATTTACAGCGGCGCCGCGCTGTTAGCTTCAAAATGTGCACTGCGCATGCGCATTGGGCATGCGCAGTGCGCATTTTGAAGCTAACAGCGCGGCGCCGCTGTAAATACGTCACAGGGCGCCGGGAATGACGCGGATCGCGTCACAAGCCACACAGCAGCCTCCTACGACACAGGGCACAGCGGGGAGGCTGCAATTTGAATCTAGGAGGACGATCACGCCTATGGAGGCGTGCTATGAAGCAGAGGGACAGTCTTCATGAGTGACTATGAATAGATAGTCACTCATTATCATCACTAAGCAGGTACTTATAAAACGTTTTTAGTCAATGTCACTTACTGCATTTAGGAGGTAGAAATAGTGTAGGGAAAGTGTTAATATGCTCTAGGGACAGGTTTTAATAGGTTAGCAGGTGTTTTGGGGGTGACAGGATCCCTTTAAGTATTCTTGTACCATGTTGGTAAGTTTCTGTCTCCGAGAGATGGTTACTGGAGCAACATGGCGCTGCAGGTTCGATGGCTTATTGAACATAGCCCACTTTGCGGACATCTTTCCAGCATCTCTTCTGGACAGCGTGGATGATTGTGCCCCGACCAAAGGCTGCTGTTGCACAGAGTTGCTAACTATGGGCAGAGTGTTGTCTGACGGTGATATTAGAAGCATATTATCCACAAGAACCCTCTTGAAATAGTCAATTGTCAAGCCACGTGGTGACTGAAACAGCAGCGAGGTGAATTTATCTTTATAACGTGGGTCCAGAAAGGTGGCCAACCAGTAGAGGTCGTTGTGCAATATGTTAATGACTCGTGGGTCTTCTAGCAGACAAGTCAACATGAAGTCAGCCATGTGTCCTAAGCTGCATAGAGTCATGTCTTCAGTGTCCTCAGAACGATGTTCAATACCCATTGTATCCGCAAAGTCTGTCTCCGCCTCCTCCTCTCCAGGCCACCCATGGTGGACAGACACAAAGCTGGGGTTGTGAGTACCATCTGGGTTGACATCGGCACCAACAAAAAATAAATCCTCTTCATCGTCTTGCTCCTGTTCCTCTTCAGGAGCCAATGTTGCCTGGTCATACTGGCTTTGCTGGCTAGGTACTGCGCTGTTTAAATCTGGCTCCATAACCATCTGCTGGGCTCTCAATGCTTCATTTTTCTGATTAATGAGGGATTCTTTCAGCAGACACAGCATGGGTATAGTGACACTGATGATGGACTGATCACCGCTCACCAGTTTTGTGCAGTAGTCAAAATTATCAAGAACCTCAGATGTGTCAGCGATCCACACCCACTCCATTGTACTAATATGTCGTGGCTGACTGCCGGTCTGACGGGCATGTTGCAACTGATACTCAGATATTGCCCTCTGCTGCTCATTGATCCTCGATAACATATGGAATGTAGAGTTCCATCGTGTCGGCATGTCACAAATGAGTCTGTGGTTGGGCAAATTCAATTGCTTTTGAAGCAATGAAAGTTTTCCAACCGCTGTTGACGAATGACGAAAATGTGCACAAACTCGACGCACCTTCTCCAGTAGGTCAGATAGCTCTGGGTATGTACGCAGGAATTTCTGCACTACTAGATTCAGCACGTGAGCCATGCAAGGCACGTGCACAAGGTTTCCGAGCTTTAGTGCAGCCACTAGGTTACGACCATTGTCGCTCACCACGAGACCGGTCTGGAGTTGGAGTGGGGATAGCCACTCATCTGTCTGTTGCTTCAGACCTTTCAACAGCTCTACTGCAGTGTGCGGTGTGTGACCTAAACAGATCAGCTTCAGCAGAGCCTGTTGGCGTCTTGCTGAAGCACTGCAGCAAACCTCCCAACTTGGCCGTGATGTTGATGGCAATTGAGGATTGGTCGAGGAAGCGGAAGATGGTGTAGTGGACATATAGGATGATGCAGAGACCCTGAATGAGGTTGTGCCAGCTATCCGTGGCGTGGGTAGGATGTTTGATGTAACACTAACATCGTTTGGCACACTCTCCACAACGTTGATCCAATGCGCGGTGAGCGAGATGTACCGGCCCTGTCCTGAACTGCTTGTCCACGTGTCCGTAGTAAGGTGTACTTTCCCGGTTACAGCGTTGGTGAGGGCACGCTTGAGGTTGTTAATGACATGCTCATGTAACGCGGGGACGGCACAACGTGAAAAGTAGTGGCGGCTTGGAACCGAGTAGCGTGGTACTGCCACAGCCAAAAGCTCACGGAAAGAGTCTGTACCCACAAGCCTAAACGGCAACATCTCGACTGCTAACAACTTAGCTATCTGGGCATTTATTTTTTTGGCTAATGGGTGGGAAGAGTGGTATTTCTGCTTCCTTTCGTACAGCTGTGTCACTGATAACTGTAAGGATGTTGCTGACCGAGAACTGTCTGCACTCATGTTCAGTCTCTCTGCAACCGCTGCTTGTGATGAGTACATATGAGCTGGACCAGCTTCAGCAACACTTGATTGTGACGGACGGATCTGAGTTACCGTGGCAGTCTTTGGGTCAGATGACACTGTTGTGGAAGGCTGCACTTTTGACCACTGAATAGGGTGCTGACCAGCCATGTGCTTCCGCATACTGCTGGTGCTCTGGTTTCCTTTCCCGTGGCCTCTGCTTAGCCTTGCATGGCAGATGGTACAGATGACCACATTTTCTTGAGAAGGCCCATCTTTAAAAAATTTCCACACAGTGGCTGACCGACCTCTAGGCTTGACTGTACTCCCTGAGGGATTACTCAGGCCCACATTTGAGACATTTTGTCCAACAGTTGACAAATTTTGAGCCACAGTGGACACATTTTGGGCAACAGTGGTGACTCTTTCAGTTCTGGTGGGAGGAGTAGGCCTTGGTGCCTTTGTTGGTGGGACATACACACTTTCTTCCTCCGTGCTGCTCTGCTGGCTCTGCATCGCAACATTCCACGTGGGATCAGTTGTCTCATCATCAACCACTTCCTCTTCTAAATCTTCCCGATAACAAGATTGATTTTGCTCCCCAGATGACAAGTGTGTCACTGTCTCATCATCATCATCCTCCAACTCCTGAGACGGTCTAAGACTTTGCTGAAAGACACGTTCATGTGGCCGGGGTGTCTCTAAAACTTGTCCATGATTGGACAATTCTTCATCAAGTATCTCATCTACTACGGAGTCTGGCAAACCAGATTCATGTAAAGGATTATATGTACCAAATAAGTCATCTGAGTGACCCATGTCTGTGTCAACATTTTCATGGGGCTGCTGTTGGTCTGAGGAACTGTGAAGAGGTTGTGGATTAGATGACCCAGCATGGTATGTACCAACAGTAGACACAGTGCTCAAGGAACCTTGAGTGCTGCAAGAACCTGTTGTTGAGGTCTTGTCTGCCAGCCAAGACGTTAGATGGTGTTCGTCTTCTGGCCTCAATACTCGTTTACTTTCCTGACGGGGAAAGTTAGACAGGAGGAACGATCGATCAATCCTCGTCTGTCTGCCCAAACTGGTGGATAGTTGGCCACGACTACCAATGCCTGTACCTCGTCCCTGTCCCTTAGCAACACTTTTTTTGGGATTTGGTTTTTTGGGTGACATTTTATAATTTCTGGTGGCTTTCTGGGGGCTTGTAAAACAAGTAGCAGGTGCTATTTCGTGAAAGGTACACACTAGAGGCTAAGATATTTTAAGACAGATGGAAGGTACCGTGCGAGCTGCAGGCAGGACACCGTACAGGAACGCACTGGCACAGGAAAAAATTGTTTAGTACGCAGAACCAGGCACTGTTAGGCTGCGGTGCTGGCTGCGTGCAAGTTTACAAGTACCGTGCGAGCTGCAGGCAGGACACCGTACAGGAACGCACTGGCACAGGAAAAAATTGTTTAGTACGCAGAACCAGGCACTGTTAGGCTGCGGTGCTGGCTGCGTGCAAGTTTACAAGTACCGTGCGAGCTGCAGGCAGGACACCGTACAGCAACGCACTGGCACAGGAAAAAATTGTTTAGTACGCAGAACCAGGCACTGTTAGGCTGCGGTGCTGGCTGCGTGCAAGTTTACAAGTACCGTGCGAGCTGCAGGCAGGACACCGTACAGGAACGCACTGGCACAGGAAAAAATTGTTTAGTACGCAGAACCAGGCACTGTTAGGCTGCGGTGCTGGCTGCGTGCAAGTTTACAAGTACCGTGCGAGCTGCAGGCAGGACACCGTACAGCAACGCACTGGCACAGGAAAAAATTGTTTAGTACGCAGAACCAGGCACTGTTAGGCTGCGGTGCTGGCTGCGTGCAAGTTTACAAGTACCGTGCGAGCTGCAGGCAGGACACCGTACAGCAACGCACTGGCACAGGAAAAAATTGTTTAGTACGCAGAACCAGGCACTATTAGGCTGCGGTGCTGGCTGCGTAAAATGTTACAAGTACCGTGCGAGCTGCAGGCAGGACACCGTACAGCAACGCACTGGCACAGGAAAAAATTGTTTAGTACGCAGAACCAGGCACTGTTAGGCTGCGGTGCTGGCTGCGTGCAAGTTTACAAGTACCGTGCGAGCTGCAGGCAGGACACCGTACAGCAACGCACTGGCACAGGAAAAAATTGTTTAGTACGCAGAACCAGGCACTATTAGGCTGCGGTGCTGGCTGCGTGCAAGTTTACAAGTACCGTGCGAGCTGCAGGCAGGACACCATACAGCAACGCACTGGCACAGGAAAAAATTGTTTAGTACGCAGAACCAGGCACTGTTAGGCTGCGGTGCTGGCTGCGTGCAAGTTTACAAGTACCGTGCCAGCTGCAGGCAGGACACCGTACAGCAACGCACTGGCACAGGAAAAAATTGTTTAGTACGCAGAACCAGGCACTATTAGGCTGCGGTGCTGGCTGCGTGCAAGTTTACAAGTACCGTGCGAGCTGCAGGCAGGACACCGTACAGCAACGCACTGGCACAGGAAAAAATTGTTTAGTACGCAGAACCAGGCACTGTTAGGCTGCGGTGCTGGCTGCGTGCAAGTTTACAAGTACCGTGCGAGCTGCAGGCAGGACACCGTACAGCAACGCACTGGCACAGGAAAAAATTGTTTAGTACGCAGAACCAGGCACTATTAGGCTGCGGTGCTGGCTGCGTGCAAGTTTACAAGTACCGTGCGAGCTGCAGGCAGGACACCATACAGCAACGCACTGGCACAGGAAAAAATTGTTTAGTACGCAGAACCAGGCACTGTTAGGCTGCGGAGCTGGCTGCGTGCAAGTTTACAAGTACCGTGCGAGCTGCAGGCAGGACACCGTACAGCAACGCACTGGCACAGGAAAAAATTGTTTAGTACGCAGAACCAGGCACTATTAGGCTGCGGTGCTGGCTGCGTGCAAGTTTACAAGTACCGTGCGAGCTGCAGGCAGGACACCATACAGCAACGCACTGGCACAGGAAAAAATTGTTTAGTACGCAGAACCAGGCACTGTTAGGCTGCGGTGCTGGCTGCGTGCAAGTTTACAAGTACCGTGCGAGCTGCAGGCAGGACACCGTACAGCAACGCACTGGCACAGGAAAAAATTGTTTAGTACGCAGAACCAGGCACTGTTAGGCTGCGGTGCTGGCTGCGTGCAAGTTTACAAGTACCGTGCGAGCTGCAGGCAGGACACCGTACAGCAACGCACTGGCACAGGAAAAAATTGTTTAGTACGCAGAACCAGGCACTGTTAGGCTGCGGTGCTGGCTGCGTGCAAGTTTACAAGTACCGTGCGAGCTGCAGGTAGGACACCGTACAGCAACGCACTGGCACAGGAAAAAATTGTTTAGTACGCAGAACCAGGCACTATTAGGCTGCGGTGCTGGCTGCGTGCAAGTTTACAAGTACCGTGCGAGCTGCAGGCAGGACACCGTACAGCAACGCACTGGCACAGGAAAAAATTGTTTAGTACGCAGAACCAGGCACTATTAGGCTGCGGTGCTGGCTGCGTGCAAGTTTACAAGTACCGTGCGAGCTGCAGGCAGGACACCGTACAGCAACGCACTGGCACAGGAAATTTTTTGTGGAAAAATGGCACCAAAATTATTTGGTAGACTAGTGCCAAAAATAAGAAAAAGCTTAGGATTACAGCTCTGCGGAAAGCTGGGTGAACTAAGCTCTGAGGATGGTGCTGGATTCACTGTAAGGCTGCTCCTATCTCCCCTTCCTTACAGTCCTGTACAGCAATCCTCCGTCCTGGTAGTTCTGAAAAGAACTTTTGGGTTATGTGTGAGGAATCTTGACTCCTACACTCCGTCCTGTTAGTTCTGAAAAGAACTTTTGGGTTATATGTGACTCCTACACTGCCTAACTGTCCCTAGATCTGCTCCAAGTCTCCCTGCACTAGGTCAGCTCTTCTCAGGAATGTGCCCAAAATGGCGGGGGCAAGCCTTATATACTGCCTTGCCTGTCATAGATGACATAGGCATCACGATGGACAGCAGCCAATCATAGTCCTGACACAACCAAAGCTGCTATGGCATTACTGACTATGATTGGCTAAGATGCTTGTCCTTCTTCACAAGTTTTCTGACCTAACACGCAATGCTGACTAGTAACATAAAAGATTCTGGATTCGCGAGTCCCGAATAGAGAATACAGGACTCGGAATCGCAGACTCGCTAGGATTCGGACTCGTAGACTCGCTCAGACTCGCTGCTGTTTGGGGAGATTCAAGCTATATAGCGATGTGATAGAGCGAGTCTAGCGAGTCTAGCGAGTGAGAGAAAGTAAACTCTGACAAAACTAAGATTGCCATTGACTTGCATTGGACTCGTTACTGAGCGAGTATTCGCTAAAAGACTCGCCGATTACCGAGTCCAGCGAGTCCCTTAAGAATCGCCGAGTAACGAGTCCTAGCGAGTAGACTCGCTCATCCCTACCCATGACATTATATCCATACGTTCATGTCTACAAAACAAAATTCTAGAGTGAAAAGCACCAGACCACCTCTGGGATATTGGATAACTCTTATCTATCCATCTATCCCTCTCTGCCTACCTACCTGTCCCAGTATATCTGTCTTCCCCTTGAAGTCCATATCTATCCCTATTCATTCCTACAAGTCTATCTCACTGTATACCATACTTTTTGCACATAATATGCACTTTGTTTTCCAAAAAAATTTGGAGGAAAGTGGGGGTGAGTTATATTCCAGATGCACCTGACTGTGGGCAGCATGGGGTTACCATAGGCAGGAGGCAGGAGCCAGTGCTGGCACTAACACATGTTCCTGCTGTTAAAGTACATGCATATAATAATGTCCGCCCAAGTTACAGGTAAAAAGGAGATTGCTGGACAGTCTGAATGTAAATTGCACCATCAGGAAAAACCCTGAAATATCCAGACACCCTTTAACCCCTACACAGGGATCTGGCTTTACTAAATGCTCCAGTGGGTTGCTGACTATAGATGGGTTGCAGTCCAGGAATAGAAAAGTCATCAAGCAGTCAATTGGCTGAGAGGTCAGAAAAGTACGAATCGTTAGGCTGGAGAATAGTATAAAAAAGGCAGAGGTCAATCCGGAAAATCAATAATGATAATAACAAGTGAACCAGGGAGTATTTCTGGCAGCTAGCAGCAACACACAGAAGATTCAAATAGGCTGCAGTACTTCTTAATTGGCCGAAGTCAGAATTAATGACCCCAGCTGGGCAGCCTTACAAACACATCTACACAGACTACTCCATCACCAGCCCCACCTTCGGAGTGAACACATATTAATTTCTCTTCAGGCCCATAATCTCTCATCCACCTCTCTGCACCAATGCCATCACCGAGTGGTGGGCGAGATTATAGATTTAGGGAGTAGTGATTATGTATTGTGATTCTGTGGTCTGATTGTCTTCAATAATATAATACCATGGTGTCAAATGCGCAGACCACGATCTCCAGCACCATTTTTATTGTAGACAATCTGTAGAATCTTCAGGTTTCTACCAAAATGACACCAGTGGCAACACATGTGAAGTGGCATAATAAAGTCTAGTCAAGTTTTACACTTTAAGATGAGATTGCGCATGCGCTACCACTGGCATAATTTTATTAGAGGCCTGAGAATTCTACCAAAAGTGTTTCTAAAGCAATGCTCCCTTAGTAATAGAATAACTTTGCAATCACAAGCATATTTATTTAAATCATAAAGAGCCAATCATTACAAAAGGCACAGTTACTCAATCAAAAAGCCTCTTAGGCTGGCTTCACACCACGTTGTGATCCAGTCCAGGGTTGTCCGGTGTAAACCAGACAGCCCTGGACCGGTTTTTGGCCCCATAGTAGCCTATGGGGCCGGATGGAGCCGGATGGCAGCTCTATGCCATCCGGTTTCATCACTGCGGTGGAATCCAGGAGAATTCAGATTATTCTCTCCTGACACAAAAACGATGCTTGCATCATTTTTTTGTCTGGGGAGAAAAATCTCCCCAATTTGCAGGATCCTGGATTCTCCCGGATTCTCCTAACATGGGAGCCTATGGGGCCGGATTGCCCCAGACCAGGAGGATCCGGGAACTGGATACCGGCGGCTGAACGCAGCTGTTGTTTCAGGACCGCGGCTAGCTCCATGCTAGCCGCGGTCTTGAAAATCAGCAGCTGCGGCTGAAATTACAGCCATCCGGCTGCACACAAGACCAGAGGGCACATTTGGCTCTCCGGTTCTGTGTGCTGATCCAGTCCAGGGCTGTCATGGTCATCCCGGACAGCCCCGGATCGGATCACACCGTGGTGTGAAGCCAGCCTTAGAAAAACACATGCAAGGATACTATACATTATATACAACTACAATTTCAATGCATGCCAATATATTTACAGTGTAACAATTTTTACATAGAACAATCAGTATATGTAAAAAAAGATTGTTCCTTTGATTCATGCCACGGCAATATTTAGTGTTTCAAGACAAAATCCAAAATGCCTTCCGGGCTAATAATTTATTGTGCCAGTCATCTCTCTTTTCGGATATTTTACCTTATCTATGCCATAGAATTTTAAACTGGCAATTTTTGATCCATATTCTGACACAAAATGTTGGGAGACACCTGAATATACATCGTTTTGCTTTTAATATTTGTTAGGTGCTCAGCAATGCGGCTGAAAAAAGTGCCAACATTCATATTCTCTGAAGATTTTTTTACCACATGGAATTCTATTCTGTCAAAATGGAACTAATGGAGCCCATTATCATACAAAAGGAAATAAAACTGACAGAAATTAAGAAAGAACTGTTAGGGTATGTGCACACAGGGCTTTTTGCTGCGGTTTTGCTGCGGTTTCCGCATGCAGAAAACCATCGGTTTTATGGTAATGTATGCTAATTTGTTCCTGCGGTTGGGCTTTCCAGCAAAACCAATGTGTTTCACAGAAACGCTGTGCCCACACATTGGTTTTGCAAGCTTGTATTTCATCCACAGGAAATTGCCTGTCTATTTTGGTATCTGCTGGTGTAATCAACATATATTAGGTAATAAATTGGGGCCCTCAAACTTCAAGTTTTTCTAATTATATTGCATTAATAGATACCCCAACTGGAAGTCTGCCACCCATAACCATCATCATTAGGAGGAACACCACAGTGGAGGATTGGCACAATGCCGTATCAGAGTTGGGGCGGGCCACCAGATGTGTCAACCACACGGAGAACCTAAAGAAAATTCACCTTAGGTGGTACGTCCCCCCTATTAGGGTGGCATGTTTCTCAAAAAACCTGTCCCCGCTGTGCTGGAGGCAATGTGGAGGACGAGGCAGCTTGGTTCATATGTGGTGGTCTTGCCCTAAACTAAGCACATTTTGGACCTCAGTCACAAGTCTGGTGTCCTCGGTTACGGGGATACGGCAGGGCCTCCCGCCACAGCTCCTGATTCTAAACATAGGCATACAAGACTACCCCTCAACGGTTAGGGGAACGGTGGCCTACATTCTCATAGCAGCCCGACTCTGCCTGGCCGCAAAGTGGAAGGCACCTCTACCACCCACCATACAGGAGGTCATTGGAAAGGTCAACTGGATATTCCACCAGGAGTTCTTTCTAGCTCTGGACAAACCCACAAAGTCCTCGATTAAGAATAGATGGGAGATATGGGCTGCTCACCCGCAAGCCTCCCCAATCCCAATGGAGATGCTCCGCTCTTCATACGCCCCTCCTCGGATGGTGTCCCCTTATGAATGGGGGGAGGTGAAACGATACAGCGGGACATCAACATCTATCCGGGTCAGCCTGGTTTTACCTGATGTGAGATCCGTCCGGGTGCCTCATCCCCCCCTCCCCCCCTACTTCCCCTACCCTCTTCCCTTTGTTTATCTCTTTACTATTTGTATGTTCTCTATCTACTGCAAATGTTTGATTTGTATTGACTTTATATATTGACCTGATCCCATGTTCTGAGATATCAGGCTGTGCATACTTTTCTTCTTTGTTTAAACCAAAATTTCTTGTCTGAATAAAAATTTATTGGTTAAAAAAAATCATTAGGAGGAACAGATAACAAGCACTTCAATATTTAGAGGTAAGAATGAAAATAGTATTAAGCAGAATAGAAAGATAAATAAATACTCCTAAAGGGAGAGTAACAATACTTTGTTATTTTTATTAGAACACAGATAACCGGAGGATAATAGCTACACACCACAACTATAATTAAAATCCAGAGACACTCCTCTGAAAAGGATAATGGAGAAGAAATAAAGACAGCTGTCGAATATCAGTAATAGGAGAAGAAGAACCAATCCATTAATAGACCCTAATGTTGTAGTGGATACTGAATAATAAGATATTTACAAATGTTGTGAATACTAATCATAAGGTTTTTTTGTTTTTTTTACGTTTTAATTTTAAATTTTCAATTATTGATATATCAGTTTTTACTTTGATTGTTTATAGATATTTTAGTTTTTTGCTATAATTAGTATTGAATAATAAAAATATAAGTAGGCATCTAAATTACATAAGTTGTAATTATACAAATAATTTTTAATAAATATTCCCTGGAAGGGTAAAGAAAGTGGAAGGAATAGTTTTATTTATTTATTATTTTAAGAGCTAGCGCATAGCCTCACAAATAGATAAACATTTTAATAGTTATTTGATAGTTTCTGAACAGGTTCCATCATGTCATGCTAATTTGATGAATGAATATGCATGTTTAGTCATATATACAAAGATGGCCCCAGGATGAGGGTGATTTACTCTAACATGGGGATCATAAATACCAGAATGTGACAAAGGTGGAGGACATATAAATCAGGATGGTAGACATATATATACCTGGAAGTGGCCCAGGATGAGGACATTAAAACAGAGTTGCAGGACATTACCCCCATAACAATGTCAGCATCAGCAGCAGATCCCCCATAATGGTGTAGCATGACCACTAATTTTTGCTTAAACTTTTTTCTATTTTCCTCCACTAAAACTTTGGTGCATCTTATGTTTCGGATCGTCTTATAGTCCAAAAAAATACAGTATATCTGTCTATCTCTATACATCTCTATCTATCCCCAACTAACTGCCTAGCCCTATCTATATATGTTCTATCCCTAACCATCTATCTATGTAACTTCCCTAAAGCTCATTAAATGAGAACCCTCTCCAAAAAAGGGAAGTCCTATTTGCATCTAGCATCTCAAATTCCTGAAAACATTCCTTCCTCAGGTCACAAAGAATGTTCCTAACCACCTCATCCATATGGTAGATTCTCTGCTAAGTAAATACTAGACACCGTGTTTTCCACATGTAAAACCTAGTTGCAAAGCTAACTATGAATAAAGTGCCCTGATCTCGGCCATCCAGGGACCTGAATGCCCCATAAGCCCACTCTGTATAAAAAAGGCATGCCAGCCTAGGCAAGCCTTTAGAAGCACCCACCCTTTTGCAGACGTCAGAATTAAAAGGGCACTAAAGGAGGAAGTACTCCATGCTTTACAGCATGTCGCCACACTCCTCACAGAGACAGCCCTGATACTCAAAGTTCCTGTACTTCAGGTTGTCCGTCACATACAGTTTCCTGCGGAAGCAGCACCAAGTAAAATCTCAAAACTTCAAGGAGATCCGCGCTGAATTCACTTACCCGAGCCCAACCACCAGATCCCAACTTGCGCAATCTTTGAGTACCAGATGCTTCTGAAAATGGGTAAACTGAACCCTCTGGTCCAGCAATTTCCTCAACATGGTCCTGATCTCCCACATCTCCAGATCCACCAACAGACAACCTTCAGAACTGGGGCAGAGTAAGCCTGAAGATGTCCATGTGGTGTTCAAAGGTCTTTCACTTGCCCTCCTGTCTCCCATTTCTAAAAGAAAGACTGAAACCACCCCATATAGGAGAGTACCCACAGAGGAGCCCTCTCTGACCAGTGGTTGGCAATATTAACTTTAAGAAACATGTTTACTAGAAACACCTCAGGGTTGACCATACTCAGACAACTTAGTCTATAAGGTAAGTGATCTGTTTCTTGGCTAGGTTTAGCCTATTCCCCATAACGTCTGGAAAAACTGGCTTTAGACCCTTGTCAAAAGACGTTCTGGCAACATGCAAACAATGCCCAGATATATTAACAAAGTAAGCAAAAAACCCTTGAACAGTCTAACCCTTTTCCTCAGGGTTAAAGAAAAACCCTTCCACTGATCCATGTTCTGGGTGGTGATCTTAAGTCTGCCTTCTAATTTTGCAGGGAGTAGTGGCTAACTTTGATGTCAAGAATTTTAGTGGAAGTCTGGAGTCCTGGAAGGGTGGTTGCAAAATCAAAACCTAACAAAGATTTCAAGCCCACCTGTGGTGAGTGCTTCCTTTCATTCTATACTCTATAATCAAAACCAGGATCTTTCCCTCCTAGTCAGAGACTACCACCTAGACACCTCATTGTAGTGATTAACTTCAGACATAACCAATCCTGCCTTCTCTGTTGAGGACACAAAAAGAGAGATGTCATCAGCATATGCCACCAACCTCAATATGGCTTCCACACTCTATCCTCCTCAAGAGGGGATCAATCACAAACATGTATAAAAGTGAGCTCAAATCCATAACTAATTTACAGTCCCCCAACCAGACTTTACCTCAGAAGGATGGACCAGAATTATTCATGGTCAAACCGATCAAAATCCTTTTACTGGTCTAATCACAGCAAGAACCCCTGCTCTACTCTGCTCTATTGCCTCCCGGATACTGAGCACAGCAAGGTATTGCGGCCTTGAGTAGAGTAAGCCGAAAAAAGCCTGGGTGCAACCTGCACTAGCCAAATAAAAAGCACTTTTGCAACAATCTTTTGGCCTGTATTGAAAAGTGCTATGGATTGCCAATTCAAAAAGAGGACGAACCTTTACCTTTTGACAAGATAATCAGCTGCCCTTTGTATTGACCTTGGCAGAGTGTCAAAAGGGAGACCAAGGAGTCCCAGAAGGACTTAAAAAACTCGGATATTATGCCATTCGGATGCTGTGATTTTTTGGGCTGGAACCTTTCAATGGCCAGTCTAACTTCCTCTTCCCTGATTACATCCATAAAAATGCTAAAAGAGAAGTCATCTCCTGGCTGGGGAATAGTTTCGTCTCCCTCTTCCTCAGCTTCCACAATAACGTCTGGTTCTGCTGAAGATGGCCACGCTGGCTCTAGCTGGAGATAGCTGCGGGTACGGGACGGTGGTTCTACAGGGGCTCCAGTCTGGGTCCCGGGGTCCGGGGTCTGGACGGGTGGCAGGACGGGTGGTAAGGAGGCTCGGTATTCCACGACTTCCTGTTCTGCTACCACTGCCTCTCACGCTTCTCGGCCTTCTCTCATCGTTCTCAGTTCACAGGCCCTCTCCGTGCTCCACCACCGGCACACCCACTCCAGGGCTTCCTCCATGTCCTGGCGGACTTGTCTCTCCAGTAGTCAGCATTCCCCTCTAGTGTTAAGAGGGACGTCGCTGCCGGGCTTCCTTGTGCGGCTCTGGCCTGTTCTTCGACCTCACACATGAAGTCTCTCCAACGGGGTGACGCCATGCTGCCAGGTATAAAGGATCCTTGCTCGCTCTGTCCTTCGTCTTCCGGTTTGTGTCTTTATCGGCAGCCACTCCCGGAGAACTTCCTGTGGGCCGCCCCCCTGATTGATTGATGGCAATCGGGGCGGCCACACTTTCTGGCACCTCTGTCTTGGCCTCCTTCTTCTAGGGGCTGAAGCACACTCCCGGGCCTACACATGGTGTTTAGTACATGGCTACGGCGCCATCTTGGGTCCCCCTGCAAAGATGGCGGGAACCCATTCTTGGCGCCAAGCAAAGGCGGGAAAAGTTTGTTTCAAAAGTCCAAGGCACACAGTACCCGGTAATACTGGGCACGAGATCCTGTTCGTGAGCGCCAGAAAGATATGTCGAGCCCCAGGCCCTGGGGTACTCGGGGATCAGGCTCGGAGGGGTTTTCACGGGGATGTCACGGGTGGCAGTGCCTGAGCCTGTTGCCTGGGTGAAACTTCAATAAGGGGTTATGTACAGGGGATAAGAGTTATTGTCACATGACGCCACCTGTAGTACCTGGTGAGGGATCACCAGCGCCGTCACAGTCCTCCGGACTGGTGGAGCTGGTCCTCCGCGGCAGCATTCCTGTAAGCAAACAGGTTAAATTCTGTAGCACAAAGACAGAGAGGCAAAGTCACTCTCTCGGGTACTTTACTGTAAACGGTCATCAGCATATAAGTCCACAGTTCGGCAACAGTTGTTAAAGAAACAGGTAGCTGTACGGGTGGCTGCAAGTGGATGCCAGGTGGTATAATGGTACCCGTGGTATAGGGATGGGCGAATCTACTCGCTAGGACTCGTTACTCGGCGAGTAGTAAGGGACTCGCAGGACTCGGTACTCTGCGAGTTTCCCAGTGATTACTTGCACGAGTCCAATGCAAATCAATATCAATCCTAGTTTTGTCAGAAACGCTGACAAAACTAGGATTGCTATTGTTTGCATTAGACTCGGCTACTGTGCCAGTGATAGCAGGGAAACTCGCAAAGTAACTGCTGTTTCTTTGCGAGCCGAGTCCAGCTGTCTTCTCTGTGCAGCTCCAGGGTCCTAGAACCTGCCTGCTCACAGACATGATGTAGCAGTGCTGAGATTGTTCTCAGTCTGCTCATTCCCTGTGCATAGACATCTATATTTATGCACAGGGGATGTAGCAGAGAGGACATCGCGTTTTGGACTACGTCGGACAGAAGAGGATTTTTTTTAATTAAAGATGGAGTCCCTAATGGCTTTTTTTTTATTTCAAATAAAAATTTTTCTCTGTGTTGTGTTTTCTTAACCCTTTATTGGAGATTCTTAGTGGCTGGGTCAAACGTGGCCTGACATTAAGAATCTCGGGCTTAATACCAGCTTGTATAACAAAGCTGGTATTAACCCCTTTATTACCCAGCGTGCCACTGCCACCAGGGCCGCTGGAAGAGCGGGGTTCAGCGCCAGAGGATGGCGCTTCAATGAACGCGCCATCTTCTGGGGCGGCTGCGGGCTGCAATTTGCAGCGGGGGGTGCCCAGAAAGCTTGGGCATCCCTGCGCTGCGGATTCCAGCCCCCAGCTGCTTAGCTGTACCTGGCTAGACATAGAAATTGCGCGGAGCCCCAGGCATTTTTTTTTATTATTTAATGAATTTCAGAGTCAGAGTCTCAGAGTCAGAGTCTCAGAGTCAGAGTCAGAGTCTCAGAGTCGGAGTCTCAGAGTCGGAGTCGCCTCAGAGTCGGAGTCGCCTCAGAGTCGGAGTCGCCTCGGAGTCGGAGTCGTCTCGGAGTCGGAGTCTCCTCAGAGTCGGAGTCTCAGAGTCGGAGTCGCCTCAGAGTCGGAGTCGCCTCAGAGTCGGAGTCGTCTCGGAGTCGGAGTCGTCTCAGAGTCGGAGTCGTCTCGGAGTCGAGTCGGAGTCGTCTCGGAGTCGGAGTCGTCTCGGAGTTGGAGTCGTCTCGGAGTCGGAGTCGTCTCGGAGTCGAGTCGGAGTCGGAGTCGTCTCAGAGTCGGAGTCGTCTCGGAGTTGGAGTCGTCTCGGAGTCGGAGTCGTCTCGGAGTCGAGTCGGAGTCGGAGTCGTCTCGGAGTCGTCTCGGAGTTGGAGTCGTCTCGGGGTCGGAGTCGTCTCGGAGTCGAGTCGGAGTCGTCTCGGAGTTGGAGTCGTCTCGGAGTCGGAGTCGTCTCGGAGTCGAGTCGGAGTCGGAGTCGTCTCGGAGTCGGAGTCGTCTCGGAGTCGTCTCGGAGTCGGAGTCGAGTCGGAGTCGGAGTCGTCTCGGAGTCGGAGTCGTCTCGGAGTCGGAGTCGTCTCGGAGTCGGAGTCGTCTCAGAGTCGGAGTCGGAGTCGGAGTCGTCTCGGAGTCGGAGTCAAAAAAATGCGTGGGGCTCCGCGCAATTTCTATGTCTAGCCAGGTACAGCTAAGCAGCTGGGGGCTGGAATCCGCAGCGCAGGGATGCCCAAGCTTTCTGGGCACCCCCCGCTGCAAATTGCAGCCCGCAGCCGCCCCAGAAGATGGCGCGTTCATTGAAGCGCCATCCTCTGGTGCTGAACCCCGCTCTTCCAGCGGCCCTGGTGGGGGTGGCACGCTGGGTAATAGAGGTTAGGGCCAGCTTTGTATTATCAGCTGGCCCTAAGCCCGAAATTTATGGCGGTCACGCCAATATTAGACATGACCGCCATGAATTTCTATTAAATTGTTTTAAAAAAACACAACACAGAGAAAATTTTTATTAGAAATAAAAAAAAAAGCCATTAGAGACTCCATCTTTAATTAAAATAATCCTCTTCCGTCCGACGCAGTCCAAAACGCGATGTCCTCTCTGCTCATCCCTGTGCATAGATATAGATGTATATGCACAGGGAATGAGCAGACTGAGAACAATCTCAGCTCTGCTACATCATCTCTGTGCACAGACATTCATGTCTGTACACAGGGAATGAGCAGACTGAGAACAATCTCAGCACTGCTACATCAGGCAGCAGGCAGGCTCTAGGACCCTGGAGCTGTGGCACACTGAGCAGACAGGACTCTTATCTGTGCGAGTTTCCCAGCGATTACAGTTGCAAAGTAAACGAGTCCAATGCAAATAAATGACAAAACTAGGATTGCTTCAGGCTGAAGCTTCCGAGACACATCTGCGATTTGTAAATCTCACACTACTCGCTATTACTCGCTTCCCCATTCATTAACATTGGACTCGCTAGACTCGCAACGAGTAGCGAGTCCTGTGCTCGGACTCGCTAGAGTCAAGCGATTCCGAGTAATTTAGGATTCGCCCATCACTACCGTGGTATACCTTAGTTGACGAACCCGTGTCCTTTCTTCCCCGCCTAGGATGAGTCTATATCCAATGGCTCCTTAAAGGTAGACTTGGGGCTCCCCTCCCTCGTGGTGAGGAAGCAGGCAGACCGCTCCGTCTGGAAGGGTGCAGGAGCCGGTGAACAGAACGCAGCAGCCGGTTGACGACTTCAGAGGTAGACTCTGGCCGTTTCCTCGGATCCGGCGTTCCCGTGGTGGACTGGGGAATTCCCTGGAGTATGGTCGCTCCACGCTGGGGTTCCCCCTTTCTCTCTAGGGCCCAGACTCCCAGGTCAGGCACCCTCTCTGTTAGATCCCCTCAGGATCCTCTCTCATCTTCCCTCCGGATCAGCGTAGAGCTGTCCCGTTAAACCTTCCATATCACTCCACACTCCTCCTCGACTCCTCCCCAACTCTCTTTTACTCCCCCTAGAGGTGAATATATCTCCCTCCCAGGAGTAACCTCCCACCACTACTCTAATGTAGGAGTGCAGGAATGGGTCCCACCCACCAGCCTAGTATCCAGTCGCAGCTAGGGAAGCTTACACTACTTTTACGAGTGCAATACTCCACTGTGACGCCTGACCATGTGAAGCGCCACACTATACCATCGCCTTCTGGAGGTCTGAATCGGTGCTGATGCTACTTCACCAGAATCTGTGGATGGTGTCACGATAAACTTAAAAACTTTTATTCCCATTTCAACTACCACTTTTCAGTTGACCACCAGGGCCACGGATCTGGGCCGGCCACCAGTGACATCCCTAACCGCAGCAGAAGGCCCAGATACCCGAGTCCCCATACCCTGGGCTAGTCACTTACTGCTACAGAGATCCAAGAGTGGTACCTGGTTCTTAAGAAAAACTTTAAAAGATTATCTTACTTTCGCTTCTTCCTGGTGGATGTATTAACCTCTTAAGGACCGAGCCTCATTTTGCAATTCTGACTATTGTTACTTTATGAGGTTATAACTCTGGAACGCTTCAACATATCCCATTGATTCCGAGACTGGTTTTCATGACATACAGGACTTCATGTTAGTGGTAAATTTAAGATGATATTTTCTGCATTTCTTTGACCAAAGAGAGAGTTTACAAGCACTGACAGTTTAAAGCCATATGGGTATAGTCGTCATTGGTCATTAAGGGGTTAAGGTTACATAGGCCTTTTCCTATAAGGAGGGTCTCGCCAACATTCAAGGAAAACAGAATCAGACAGTGAGGAATCCAATACAGCAATGGACACTGGATATTTCCTACGAAATATTTAACATTTTTTTATTTTTATTCGACTATGACTGCAGGTTTGTTGCCAATACGTTAATGTTTATGGCAACCAACCATAGATACCGGCACAATGGGCAGGGCCGGCGTTAGGGGGGGGCAGACTGGGCAGTTGCCTAGGGCCCCCACTCTCTTAGGGGCCCCCAAAGGAGCTGAACTGAAAATAGCAATAAAACAGTGAAAAAAATGTAAAAATACACATATTTGGTATCGCTGCGTTCGTAAGAATCTAAGCTATCAATATATGAAGTAAATTAATCCAATTGGTAAATGGCGTAATGGGAAAAAAATAAAAACGCCAGAATTATGTTTTTTAGGCCACCACGTTGTTACAATAAAATGCAATAAAAGGCGATCAAAATGTTGTATCTGACTCAAAATGGTATCAGTAAAAATGTCAGCTCAGGGCACATAAAGTAACCCCTCACATATCCCTGTATCTTCAAAAATTAAAACATCATGGGTCTCGGAAATAAAAAAAACATATATTTTTTTTTTACAAATTTCAGTTTGTTTTTTTTTATGATTGAAATAAAAATGACGTTCAGTATGTTCTTATTCTGACCTAGATAATCAACTTATGAAGTCACTCTTACCATATAACTACGGCCTGTTCCACATCTAAGGTTGGTGTGCGTTTTGCTAAATTTGCCTTTCTAGCCGTTTTTTACCGCTAAAAACGCATTAAAAACGCTAGCGTTTTTTCCCCCATTGATTTCAATGGAACGCATGCATTTTTGCGAACGCAGCACAAAACGTCTTCCCTGATGTTTTGGGCAGCGTTTTTGCATGTGTTTCCATTAAAATCAATGGGAACAAAAACGCATGCGTTTTGATGCGTTTTTGCGGTAAAAACGCATGGAAATGCAAATTGAGCAAAATGCAGCAAAGCGTTAGATGTGAAAGTGGCCTGAGCATTTAGGGCCCACTTTAACCTTTTGCCTAGGGCCCCACTTTGCCTAAAACCGGCCCTGGGTACCGTTACAAGTCGCTACATTGCATGCAATTTGCTGGTTGCAGTGAAATCATGGACACATTGTTCTATTTTCTTGCTGTGTACAAATGGAACAATGTGTCCATGATTTCACTGCAACCAGCAAATTGCCTGTGAAATTGCATGCAGTGTTGCGACGTGTAACGGTACCTTTAGTCCTACAAGCAATGCGGCCCCCCGATATCAATTTTTTTCTACGTGCGGCCCACCAACCCAACCGAGTTTGAGACCCCTGGTCTATAGTATACGGGGTCCAAGGATCCATTCACCAGCACTGAAACAATACGGTTGAGTTCTAGCCATCCATTTTTGAACTTGCATAAGATATGAGGCGTTGACCTGACGATTTGGGAGTGTAAGGGCGAGTAACAGAGCGGTGGCATGAGGGATGAGGGGCCCCTGCCTGCTCGGCCTATACATGTTACTGACCCATCTGAATCATTCTTTCGGCAGTAGTCCATGAAGCTAATACTTGCGCCACCTGAGTGTGGTGGAACGAAAAATGTATTGGAGCAGTTTGCATGAGGGATGAGGGCTCACTGCCCACTAAGCCTATATATGTTACTGACCCACCTGACTAATTATTTCAGTAGTAGTCCTTGAAGCTAATACTTGTGCCACCTGAGTGCAGCAGAGCATAAAACTAATTGGAGTGGTTTCATGAGGTATGAGATCCCCCAGCCCAACAGTCCTACAATTTTTAGCCTTAGTAAATTGATGCTACTTTCATAGTGTCTGGCCTAATCTTTTTCTAATGCGGAGACTCTTCTTGTGGTGTCTTTGTTGTGAGTTTTGTGAATTCATCAGGGCTCTCTGAGCACTATGCCTACACCTGTCACTCATATCACTGTTCCTGATCAATGCTTGAAATACTGGGCTAGGTCTTGTCCTATGCATCCATTATGCACAATGATGAATATTTTAACTGTGAGAAATATCACTTTTCCTGATGTCTGTCCCTAATTTGAGCTGTTTTTGCAACTTTTGGGCCACTTTGAGGGTGTTTTTGATTTTGCCTTCCATTGATTTTAATGGGATTTGGACGTTCTATGAACAGTTTGTTAAACAATTCGGTGATCATATGCTCATTCAGAGAACCGAACCTGAACTTCAAAGATTCGCTTATCTCTAGTTATCATACCTTGCATGCGCAACTTTGCATAGCGCTGGCATATACACCGCCTTTCCTAAAGCATGTTATTATGCCCACAGGTGTGTGATAACCTGCTAATTGGGCCGACTAGTCTGGGAACGAACGCACCCTTGACTAGTCAAAGTCCAAATTTGCATCTCATGAGTGGTCTTTAGAAATACTTTTTCTATAGATCTGGTTATGTGTGTTCCTACATAGAGGGACTGTTAGGCAGGGATTATAGTATGTGCACAGAACTACTTACAGATCTCGGGGAACAGAGGATCTGACAGGTTCCCTTTAATTCTGCTTAATATTTAGTGATACAATATAAAATCATTACTGGACACAGTTTTGAGATTTGCCCCCTTCAGATTTATTTGGTTCTGTCTATTGTACATTCATGAGGGTTGATGAGGAAGTTCAGGGCTTGAGATCTGACTTTATTAAGGGGAGACATCTCCATCAGTTAGGCAGGGAATATAATTATGTGCATAGGACTACTCATGGTTCAATGGAAACAGAAAACCTGACAGGTTCCCTTTAATTCTGCTCAATATTAAGTGATACAGTTACTATAAAATCATCACTGGACACAGAGATTTGAGTTTTGCCCCCTCAGATTTTTTCGGTTCATTCATGAGGGTTGATGAGAAAGTACAATACTTGAGACGTGACTTCATTAACATCATGAAACAATCACTGATCTCAGGGAGACCAGTCAAGGACACACTGCGGGCAGCCGGCTAAAGCGCTCAAACACAGTGAAATCCGTGTTTGAGACGCCTAAACGAGGCTCCACGAACTCTATTTACATATATGTATTTCCCAGGGGACAATCCCCCTGGGAAATACAAATATGCAGATAGAGTCTGTAGAGCCTCATTTAGGAGTCTCAAACATGGGACCAACCAACACCAAAACCAGGTATCAATCCACAGACAGCTGGAATACCAAAATCAGGTATTCAGCTCGGTAGCTGTTTCGGGGTTTTGCCCCTCATCAGTGTGGAGTATGATTCTGGCTAGGTGGGACTTAGCACTTTTTTTTTTTTTTTTTTTCTTCTTTTTTCTTTTTTTCTCAATATTCACATATTCACTGTGGGGGCTTCTTTTTTTTTTCTTTTTTCTTTTTTTCTCAATATTCACATATTCACTGTGGGGGCTTTTTTTTTTTCTTTTTTCTTTTTTTCTCAATATTCACATATTCACTGTGGGGGCTTTTTTTTTTTTTTTCTTTTTCTTTTTTCTCAATATTCACTGTGGGGAGACCTCTCTTCATGCCGTCCGTTGTTCATCTCTATTGTCTGACGTGGCAGCGTCTGCGTCTATGAACTGCAATGAGAAAACATGAGTTAATATTCTGCCAACAAACTATACATAGAGATGCTAGATGTGGCATATATATTTGCCTGTTCTACGGGCACGGCATTCTTGGGGGCTCCTCCAGGTTCTGCGTCGTCTCCTGGGTCCGCTATGTTCTTCCCTCATTCTTGAAGGCACAGTTGTTTCTTTTCTTGACAGACCAGGAGACAGATGATGAATGATGGCTGCTGGGCTCTGGAGGGAGTTTTATAGCCACAGACTGTTGTGACCTCATAAAGCAATGACAGAGCAAGCGGGTGTGGCTGGATGACCTAAGTGATCTGTAAACTTTTCATGAAGCCGTGATGTCATCGCACTTCTGAACATTCTATTTGGAATCCTGCATTCATAAGCCTCATTCAGCTCCGGCTCCTAAGAAAAACAACATTACAATATCAACATGGCGTCTAGAAGGAGTTATAGAAGCGCGACTGAGGATCAGGAGGAGGGGTCACCGTCATCACCACGTGACCCATAGAATAGGTAAAGAAATAAAACGACACAAAATAGGAGGAAAAATGTTTAGACAGAATGGATCTGAGGGATAACCAATATGGCTGCTGATAAACACCGATCCTCTCCATTCCACTCAGCTGCTAACTTGGGAGACTTTGGGGAAGGCTAGAAGTGAGCTCTTTATCTAGAAAGGCAGTCCTGTTGATGGTTATCTTATTTTTGGCTAAAACCACTGTGGAACATCCATATTAGGATAGTATATGATCCTATTGGGTGGAGTATGACACTAGCATTACCGTTTAGGTGTTCATTGGCTGCTTCTCTCATGGCTCCACCCCCTCGGAGCCTCATTTGTCAAAACAACAAACTTGTTGCCCACATCAACCAATGCAGTAGTCCAAGCAAACCAGGGGTTTATTGCCAAATGAAAAATAAGCAATATTTTAAAGCCAACAATCTTGATGGTTAAGGACTAACCCCCAAAACACACTTTGGGTTTGCTCCATCTGTCCTGACAAAAGGTGACTGTTAGTAAATAGGCTAAGGAGGGCGGAGGAGGACACAGGGATTCTCTTTTTGGCTATCTTTGACATGATCATGCCATACCTCATTGTCAGATTTAGCAGCAGAACTGGTCTTGTTGCCCATAGCAACCATCAACAATGTAACATTCCGAGCTGCATTAGGAGCAAAACCTGAGCTGTGATTGGTTGCTACAGGCAACAAAGTTATCCTAAATCAGCCCGGTGACTGACTGTGTCCTCTGCGGTGCGCTCCTTTCAGGGAACAACAGAATATTTATCATTTTGGGATATTTCTAGATTTTGAGTAGGAATGATCTAGAGGCAGAATCTGACGTATTTTTCTGTTTGCCGTTCACAGACGCAGGAATCGCCGGCTGAGAAGTGAGAAGGGGACGTCTCCCGCCAACGATGGCTCCGAACAAATCATCCACCTGTGATCAATGTATCAGAATAAAAATAATCATTAATCATCGATAAGTGGCCGGAGATAATAAATGACAAATGCAGCAGAACTTGGTTCCCGTGATTTCATGATGCGGCGTTTTCTAACTTCTATTCAGGCTGAATTACCCCAACAGATATGCTGGGACTTGTAGTGTTTATACACATCTATACTATGTTACAAGTCCAGTAACAGAGTAATATGTTATATCATAATATATACATATACAGTATCTCACAAAAGTGAGTACACCCCTCACATTTTTGTAAATAATTTATTCTATCTTTTCTGAAGATCTGACCCTTTGATACAATGTACAGTAGTCAGTGTGAAGCTTGTGGTGTCGCCTACATAACTCAACACAGCCATTAATGTCTAAACCACTGGAAATAAAAATGAGTACACCCCTAAGGTTACCTTTACATACCGCCACAGCGGCTAGCAACAGGTATCCACCGCACGTGCACGCGCACGTTTTTAACGGTGGATACCGATCGCCGATGCCGCATATACACGCCGCCACAACTTGCTCCACTGAAGGCATCTTTGTTCCCCGGAAATGCCGACGGGTGCCGCGGCTTATTCCCTGTAGAATACCTTCGCTTCTTCACACGCCGCTACCACAAAGGAATATGGGCGTACATATTTCGCGCTGTAAGTACATAGGCGTAACAGAGTTGTGTATTCCGTGATGCACAAGCATTGATTGGACAATGCAATAGTGTCATGATTGGCAAGCCTGCGCAGGAAGGCTGCCTAATACATGACGCCATTGCAATTGTGGACTGTGAATGGATAGCTCTTTAAGTATGGCGTCCTGTGAAGGGACAGCCAATCGTAACGCAGGAGCCTCCACCAATGATCGCTGATGGGGCGCGGTATCCATGACGCCGTGGCACGCCCCTGGGAATTCGCTAGGCCACGCAAATACCTTGCCTGTGCCCCGATTACACGCCACCACCATAGGTATTGTGCCTTCCTGTTTTTGAGCACGGCTCAGACACAGGTATTTGAAGGAACTGTAGGACACCGGGAGGAATTTCCCTATTTACATGCCGCCATTTCGTAGTAATTTCATGGCAACAGGCACAATTGTCCCCAGTGCCTGGCAGTTTCTGCCTTCCTGTGGCGGCGTGTAAAGGTACCCTAAGGGAAAAAGGCCAAATTTTGCTAAAATATTTTGTGTGGCCACCATTATTTACCAGCACGACCTTAACTCTCTTGGACCTGGAGGTCACTAGATCTTCACAGGATTCGCTGGATCCTCTTCATCCTTCATAATGACGAAGATGGTGGATGTACTGTAGAGACCTCGCGCTCTTCCACCTTCTTTTTGAGAAGGCAGCATAGATGCTCCATAGGGTTCAGGTCTGAAGATGCTCGGCCAGTCCAGCACCTTCACCCTCAGTGTCTTTCGCAGTGACCTCCACCATTAACCCCCTCCATCCTGCGCTGACCACCGAGCCTCCATGCTGCGCTGACCACCTCATTCCCGGTTCAAGCTTCCATCAACGATGGGTGAGACCGGGGGAGACCGGAAGGGGGTGTGTAGGTGTGTGTCTTTGTGTGTAGATCTGTGTGTGTAGGTGTGTGTGTGTGTCCAATTAGCTGCCCCCCCGCATCCCGCCGCCGCACCAATCCTCGCCCTCCGATGTGATAGCATCAGGCACTCATCTAGTATATATATATCCTCCTTGAGGCTGTCTTGGGCTAATTATGTTATACGAGGCTATGCTGTAAACAGCACCCCCATAAACAGCACAGTACCCCCATATACAGAACAGCACCCCCATAAACTGCACAGTACTCCCATATACAGCACAGAAGCCCAATATACAGTACAGCACCCCGATATACAGCAGAGCCCCCCCACATACAGCACCCCAGCCCAATATTCAGCACCCCCACATACAGCAGACCCCCGCCAGATACAGCAGAGCTCCCCATATAAAGCAGAGCCCTATATATAGCAGAGTTCCCCTATATACAGCACTGCAGCTCCATGTACAGCAGACCCCCCCATATACAGTACCCCAGCCCTACATACAGCAGAGTCCCCCACATACAGCAGAGCTTTCCTTAGTACTGACTGTGTCTCAATAAACTTCTCACTTTGAAGCAAAAGAAACCCTTATACGTGTGCTTTGATTCTATCGTCTATAGCAGGGGTCTCAAACTCGCGGCACCCGGGCCGCAAGCGGCCCGCCACGCTCATTACTGCGGCCCGGGGCACCATGAAAGAAAAATGCATGCCCCGGGCCATTATATATGCAGCCGCGGTACCGCTTTACTGTGACAGGTACCGCCGGCTCAGCTCACACAAGCGCCTTCGCGCCTGTACATTCACGGAAGCAGGCGGCCGGCGGACCAAGCCGCCTGTGACGTCACAGGAGGCTTCTGATTGGTCCGCCGGCCGCCTGCTTCCGTGAATGTACAGGCGCGAAGGCGCTTGTGTGAGCTGAGCCGGCGGTACCTGTCACAGTAGTCACAGTAAAGCGGTACCGCGGCGGCTGCATATATAATGGCCCGGGCATCAGGTGTGTATGAGTGAGTGTTAGAGAGAGAGTGTGAGTATGTGTGAGTGTATATGTGAGTGAGTGTGTATGTGTATAATAGTGAGTGTATTTGTGTGTATAATAGTGTGTATGTGTATAATAGTGAGTGTATTTGTGTGTATATGTGAGTGAGTGTATAATAGTGAGTGTATTTGTGTGTATATGTGTGAGTATTTGTGTGTATATGTGAGTGAGTGTGTATGTGTATAATAGTGAGTGTATTTGTGTGTGTATAATAGTGTGTATGTGTATAATAGTGAGTGTATTTGTGTGTGTATAATAGTGTGTATGTGTATAATAGTGAGTGTATTTGTGTGTATAATAGTGTGTATGTGTATAATAGTGAGTGTATTTGTGTGTATAATAGTGTGTATGTGTATAATAGTGAGTGTATTTGTGTGTATAATAGTGTGTATGTGTATAATAGTGAGTGTATTTGTGTGTATAATAGTGTGTATGTGTATAATAGTGAGTGTATTTGTGTGTATAATAGTGTGTATGTGTATAATAGTGAGTGTATTTGTGTGTATAATAGTGTGTATGTGTATAATAGTGAGTGTATTTGTGTGTATAATAGTGTGTATGTGTATAATAGTGAGTGTATTTGTGTGTATATGTGAGTGAGTGTGTATGTGTATAATAGTGAGTGTATTTGTGTGTATATGTGAGTGAGTGTGTATGTGTATAATAGTGAGTGTATTTGTGTGTATATGTGAGTGAGTGTGTATGTGTATAATAGTGAGTGTATTTGTGTGTATAATAGTGTGAATGTGTATAATAGTGAGTGTATTTGTGTGGATAATAGTGTGTATGTGTATAATAGTGAGTGTATTTGTGTGTATATGTGTGAGTATTTGTGTGTATATGTGAGTGAGTGTGTATGTGTATAATAGTGAGTGTATGTGTGTGTATAATAGCATGTATGTGTATAATAGTGAGTGTATTTGTGTGTATAATAGTGTGTATGTGTATAATAGTGAGTGTATTTGTGTGTATATGTGTATAATAGTGAGTGTATTTGTGTGTATAATAGTGTGTATGTGTATAATAGTGAGTGTATTTGTGTGTATAATAGTGTGTATGTGTATAATAGTGAGTGTATTTGTGTGTATAATAGTGTGTATGTGTATAATAGTGAGTGTATTTGTGTGTATAATAGTGTGTATGTGTATAATAGTGAGTGTATTTGTGTGTATATGTGAGTGAGTGTGTATGTGTATATGTGTGAGTGTATTTGTGTGTATATGTGTGTGTATTTGTGTGTATATGTGAGTGAGTGTGTATGTGTGAGTGTGTATATGTGTGTGCGTGTATATTTGTATGTGAGTGTATGTATATGTGTGAGTGTATTCCTGCGCCGCCTGAGCGGCACATCGCCGGCGGCTGGTGCCGGGTGCAGGCTGGTGCCACGTGCTGGCTGGTGCCGGCTGCCGGGTGCAGGCTGGTGCCATGTGCTGGCTGGTGCCGGCTGCCGGGTGCAGGCTGGTGCAACGTGCTGGCTGGTGCCGGCTGCCGGGTGCAGGCTGGTTCCGGCTGCTGCCAGCAAGCGGAAGACTGGGAGCCACAGAGGAAGAAGCTGCCGGAATGAGAAGAGTGGAGTCAGGTAAGGCGCTGTTACAGCCGAAGATAGCAGCCTGGGGGGGGGGGGGGAAGGGGAACGTGACCGCTAAAAGTGCCTAGGGCGGCAGGAACTCCGGATATGTAAGTGTGTCAATGTGTGAGTGTATGTGTGAGTGTATTTGTGTGTATATGTGAGTGAGTGTATAATAGTGAGTGTATTTGTGTGTATATGTGAGTGAGTGTGTATGTGTATATGTGTGAGTGTATTTGTGTGTATATGTGTGAGTATTTGTGTGTATATGTGAGTGAGTGTGTATGTGTATAATAGTAAGTGTATTTGTGTGTATAATAGTGTGTATGTGTATAATAGTGAGTGTATTTGTGTGTGTATAATAGTGTGTATGTGTATAATAGTGAGTGTATTTGTGTGTGTATAATAGTGTGCATGTGTATAATAGTGAGTGTATTTGTGTGTGTATAATAGTGTGTATGTGTATAATAGTGAGTGTATTTGTGTGTATAATAGTGTGTATGTGTATAATAGTGAGTGTATTTGTGTGTGTATAATAGTGTGTATGTGTATAATAGTGAGTGTATTTGTGTGTATAATAGTGTGTATGTGTATAATAGTGAGTGTATTTGTGTGTATAATAGTGTGTATGTGTATAATAGTGAGTGTATTTGTGTGTATAATAGTGTGTATGTGTATAATAGTGAGTGTATTTTGTGTGTATAATAGTGTGGTATGTGTATAATAGTGAGTGTATTTGTGTGTATAATAGTGTGTATGTGTATAATAGTGAGTGTATTTGTGTGTATAATAGTGTGTATGTGTATATATAGTGAGTGTATTTGTGTGTGTATAACGTGCAACGTGCTGGCTGGTGCCGGCTGCCGGGTGCAGGCTGGTTCCGGCTGCTGCCAGCAAGCGGAAGACTGGGAGCCACAGAGGAAGAAGCTGCCGGAATGAGAAGAGTGGAGTCAGGTAAGGCGCTGTTACAGCCGAAGATAGCAGCCTGGGGGGGGGGAAGGGGAACGTGACCGCTAAAAGTGCCTAGGGCGGCAGGAACTTCGGATATGTAAGTGTGTCAATGTGTGAGTGTATGTGTGAGTGTATTTGTGTGTATATGTGAGTGAGTGTATAATAGTGAGTGTATTGTGTGTATATGTGAGTGAGTGTGTATGTGTATATGTGTGAGTGTATTTGTGTGTATATGTGTGAGTATTTGTGTGTATATGTGAGTGAGTGTGTATGTGTATAATAGTAAGTGTATTTGTGTGTATAATAGTGTGTATGTGTATAATAGTGAGTGTATTTGTGTGTGTATAATAGTGTGTATGTGTATAATAGTGAGTGTATTTGTGTGTGTATAATAGTGTGCATGTGTATAATAGTGAGTGTATTTGTGTGTGTATAATAGTGTGTATGTGTATAATAGTGAGTGTATTTGTGTGTGTATAATAGTGTGTATGTGTATAATAGTGAGTGTATTTGTGTGTATAATAGTGTGTATGTGTATGTGTATAATAGTGAGTGTATTTGTCTGTATAATAGTGTGTATGTGTATAATAGTGAGTGTATTTGTGTGTTATAATAGTGTGTATGTGTATAATAGTGAGTGTATTTGTGTGTATAATAGTGTGTATGTGTATAATAGTGAGTGTATTTGTGTGTATAATAGTGTGTATGTGTATAATAGTGAGTGTATTTGTGTGTATAATAGTGTGTATGTGTATAATAGTGAGTGTATTTGTGTGTATAATAGTGTGTATGTGTATAATAGTGAGTGTATTTGTGTGTATATGTGAGTGAGTGTGTATGTGTATAATAGTGAGTGTATTTGTGTGTATATGTGAGTGAGTGTGTATGTGTATAATAGTGAGTGTATTTGTGTGTATATGTGTGAGTATTTGTGTGTATATGTCAGTGAGTGTGTATGTGTATAATAGTGAGTGTATTTGTGTGTATAATAGTGTGTATGCGTATAATAGTGAGTGTATTTGTGTGGATAATAGTGTGTATGTGTATAATAGTGAGTGTATTTGTGTGTATATGTGTGAGTATTTGTGTGTATATGTGAGTGAGCGTGTATGTGTATAATAGTGAGTGTATTTGTGTGTATAATAGTATGTATGTGTATAATAGTGAGTGTATTTGTGTGTATAATAGTGTGTATGTGTATAATAGTGAGTGTATTTGTGTGTATATGTGAGTGTGTATGTGTATAATAGTGAGTGTATTTGTGTGTATATGTGAGTGAGTGTGTATGTGTATATGTGTGAGTGTATTTGTGTGTATATGTGTGAGTATTTGTGTGTATATGTGAGTGAGTGTGTGTATTTGTGTGTATATGTGAGTGTGTATGTGTGAGTGTGTATATGTGTGTGCGTGTATATTTGTATGTGAGTGTATGTATATGTGTGAGTGTATTCCTGCGCCGCCTGAGTGGCACATCGCCGGCGGCTGGTGCCGGGTGCAGGCTGGTGCCACGTGCTGGCTGGTGCCGGCTGCCGGGTGCAGGCTGGTGCCATGTGCTGGCTGGAGCCGGCTGCCGGGTGCAGGCTGGTGCAACGTGCTGGCTGGTGCCGGCTGCCGGGTGCAGGCTGGTGCCGGCTGCTGCCAGCAAGCGGAAGACTGGAAGCCACAGAGGAAGAAGCTGCCGGAATGAGAAGAGTGGAGTCAGGTAAGGAGCTGTTACAGCCGAAGATAGCAGCCTGGGGGGGGAAGGGGAACGTGACCGCTGAAAGTGCCTAGGGCGGCAGGAACTCCAGATATGTGTGTCAATGTGTGAGTGTGTATGTGTTTGTGTGAATATGTCTGAGGATGTATGTATGTGAGTGTGTGTGAATGTGCGGGTGTGTATATATGGGCTTGTCCACACACCTGTGCTCTCAGTATTTAGCGCTTCTGCGCTAAATACTTAGGCTTTGACAGAGAAGCGCAGGTGCGTGTATGCGGCCGCTTTCAGCAGACGCTGTCCCTGGTTACCCGATGTGTATCGTGGTAACCAGTTTATACAGCAGGCTGCATAGTGTGCGCTTATCCCGGGCGCACAGGGAAACACTGCTTGTGTGGACAAGCCCTATGTGTGTGTGTGTGTGTGAGCGAGAGAACAAAAAGAACAGAGACCAGGACATTACTACAAGATGACAAGGGAGGGAACATTACTAAAAGATGGGGACATTACTACAAGAGGAGGACCAGGATGGGGGACATTAATATAGGATGGGGACCAGGATGGGGACATTACTACAAGATGGAGACCAGGGTGGGGACATTACTACAAGAGGACCAGGATGGGGACATTACTACAAGGAGGGGGATCAGGATGGGGACATTACTACAAGAAGGGGATCAGGATGGGGGACATTAATATAGGATGGGGACCAGGATGGGGACATTACTACAAGATGGAGACCAGGGTGGGGACATTACTACAAGAGGACCAGGATGGGGACATTACTACAAGGAGGGGGATCAGGATGGGGACATTACTACAAGAAGGGGATCAGGATGGGGGACATTAATATAGGATGGGGACCAGGATGGGGACATTACTACAAGATGGAGACCAGGGTGGGGACATTACTACAAGAGGACCAGGATGGGGACATTACTACATGATGAGGATCAGTTTGGGGGACATTACTACAAGAAGGTGATCAGGATGGGGACATTACTACATGATGAGGATCAGTTTGGGGGACATTAATATACAATGGGGACCAGTATGGGGACATTACTACAAGATGGAGACCAGGTTGGGGACACTACTACAAGAAGATCATAATTTGTACTTTACTAGATTGAGCAAAAAATTCTGGTATTGCTAAAATGTCACTTAGGGTACCGACGGGTGAGGCTCAACAGTCAATCACAGACACTGTCACAGAGAGTGGGTGTCTATGATTGGCTATTGGATTCAGTGCAGTGAATAAAGATGATGTTAATGAGTGGACCCGGAGGCAAGTGTGCCTGTAGCTGCCAGAGACTGGTAAGTATAATGCTCCTGCTCAGAACTAAATATTTACATCCAGGTACCTTATAGGTGACTTCTTCTCTGATTGGAATCATTCCTATCTCTTTTGTCCCTAATTAGCTCTTCTCTGCTTCAGTCCTGGATCTCAAGTGTTCAGATGTAATCGCAGCTACATTTGAATATAAGTAGAAGAAGCAGACCGCACCGCAGTCTTTGGATTATATGTGGTTTAAAGGGCCAGGGACCCACTTTGTAAATTGATACAGCACACCATTGGGCATTTGCCTGATTTGGCAGATTGCCAATCCAGCCTGTTGCAAATTATTATTATTATTATTATTATTTATTTATATAGCGCCATTAGGTTCCATGGCGCTTTACATGAGGATAAGGGAGACAAAAACAAGTACACTAAATCTAGGCGATCAGGACGTACAGGTACAGGAGGGGCAGGGACCCTGTCCACGAGGGCTCACAGTCTATGAATTATCATACATTTCTGTCTTTATACCTTTATTCAACCTTAAAATCGCTGCATTATAGAGCTTCTGCCTCATCAATAAAGGACCCCTACATTTATAAGTTACAAAATGTGGATTCATTGTAATATTGCACCCAAAACATTTACTGCTGTTTAATTACAATTTTAATCTGCGGTTCTACTGCCATCATGTGACCAAAATAGAAAATGCAACCTAATTTTAAAATTTCTTATATGTACGGTATGCAGGCTATGATTTTCACCCTCTCCCCCCGAGGAAGCTGATATTGCTGCGATATGAAACATGTGTTGGGGCTAAAAAGGACCACACTTTTTTCCCTCCCTGGGTACCTCTCCAATCTTGTGCTATTGCTGCACTGGGTATGATCTAAAATTGGATAAGTACTTTACTATATAGGCGGGAGATTAAGCACTTTAAGGCTATGTTCACACATAGCAGTTTTTTGCGCTTTTCTGTGCGGGCACTTTTTTCAGAGTTTTGCACCTGCGCAAAAAAGCCCCGTAAAAAATGCAGTGCATTCACACACCGCATTTTTTTACGGGGCTACTTCTGCAGTGATGTCACAGAGGGGAGTAACAATCCTGTTCCTCCTCCCCTGTGTCACATCTGTCACAGCCCCTTTGGGTTTTGTAATGTATTAATATACACTGCGAAACCCAAATTAAATTTAAGCAAATGTGTGAAAAATAATAAAGAATGAATACTTACCCTTCACCGGGTGTTCGTATCAACCTGCTAGAGCCTGTGAAAGCTGATTGGGCCGCTTGCAGTCATGTGTTATGTGATGTCCTATGACATACAGATTACATGACCGCGAGTGGCCAATCAGTGTTCTTGGCAGGACCTGGCATGTGGCTGCTCATGGCTCCCGGCTCCCAAACACTCGGTGGAGGGTAAGTATTCATTCTGTATTATTTTTCACACATTTGCTTTAATTTAATTTGGGTTTCATAGTGTATATATTAATGCATTACAAAACCTAAAGGGGCTGTGACAGATGTAACACAGGAGAGGAGGAACAGGATTGTTCCTCTCCTTTGTGACATCAGCGCCGGTATATTCCCGCTGGAATTGCACTTTGTCTGAACAGCGATGCACAATTCCAGCGGGAATAATTGGCTCCTATGGGAGAAAGCACGGGTGCAGGTGCCATGTGGTGACATGTCAATTCTTTTTACGCCCGCACTTTCTCCCATAAAAGTGCAGCATATTTTTATTTTTATGCAGTGTCTGAACGGCAAAGTGAGTTTCACATTCACTTTGCTGGCAGACACAGAGGCACATTGCGCATTTTTGAAAAGCGCGCGCAAAAAAAGCGCTCAAAAATGCACAATGTGTGAACGTAGCCTTATTATGTTATATGATGTGTCAGATTTGTATATGCAATTACATGTGAGTGTACACAGTCAGGTGACGGATATGAGGTGGATGGTGGATTATACTTTTGTCTCCTCATATTTATAACCATGTCATAGGCTGTAATATACTTCAGTGGACACTATATATTATTGTAATTATGACACATTGTATGTAACTGGATATATTTTGTACCCACTTATATTATTATTACCAATGTAGAGAAATCGTATTACAAATTGTAATATATCCAAATCATCCTGTTCTATTATTGGGGAGTTCCTCTATGCTTTTTCTTCACTATTTAATCACATTTTTGATATATATTTAATAAATTGATTTTAATTGCAATATTTCTCCTGTTTATTGATGGACAATACATGTGCATATGAACACACAGCTCAGCTACATGCACAATACATGCGCATACAGATACACACACACACAGAGCTCTGTTACATAGACACTACATGTACATACAGTATAAAAAGAGCTCTGCTACATTGACAATACATATACTATATAATCTCCTAATCGTGTCTGTCTGACGCCGAAATCACGCGCCAGCGCTCATTGGCTGCCGCTAGCAGCCGCATAGCGTCGTTGTCGCCAGGCAACAGCGGTATTTGTTGCCTCCCTCCTCACCTCCCTGCCTCCCTCCTCGCCTTCCTGCCTCCCTCCACGCCTCCCACTGTTCTCACCTGTCTTCTCCCTGTACAGCTGTCATGTGACAGGGCTTGCTGATGTGACGTCACACAGCCCACCCTGTCACATGTCGCTGTACACAGTGCGACGCTGCGGTGAGAACAGAGGGGGGCGAGGGGGATCCTGACCCTCCGACACCATCCTGCCCCCCCCCACAGCCATCCTGCCCCCCCTGCATCCATCCTGCCCCCCCGCATCCATCCTTCCCCCCCCACAGCTGCATCCTGCCCTTTCCCCGCATACATCCTGCGCCCCCTCCACCTGGATCCATCCTGCTTCGCTCACTCCCTCCTGCCCCACTCGCTCCATCCTGCCCTGCTCGCTCCGTCCTGCACCGCTCTCTCCGTCCTGCCCCGCTCGCTCCTTCCTGCCCCGCTCGTTCCGTCCTGCCCCCCTCTCTCCGTCCTGCCCAGCTCAATCCGTCCTGCCCAGCTCGCTCCATCCTGCCCTGCTCGCTCCTTCCTGCCCAGCTCGCTTCGTCTTTCCCTGCTGGCTCCATCCTACCCCGCTCACTCTTTCCTGCCCCGCTCGCTCCATCCTGCCCCCCTCTCTCTACGTCCTGCCCAGCTCAATCCGTCCTGCCCAGCTCGCTCCGTCCTGCCCTGCTCGCTCCTTCCTGCCCAGCTCGCTTCGTCTTTCCCTGCTGGCTCCATCCTACCCCGCTCACTCTTTCCTGCCCCGCTCGCTCCATCCTGCCCCCCTCGCTCCGTCCTGCCCAGCTCAATCAGTCCTGCCTCGCTTGCTCCTTTCTGCCCCACTCGCTCCTTCCTGCCCCGCTAGCTCCATCCTGCCCTGCTCACTCCGTCCTGCCCAGCTCGCTCCGTCCTGCCCCATTCGCTCTGTACTGCCCCGCTCACTCCTTCCTGCCCCACTCGCTCCGTCCTGCCCCGCTCGCTTCGTCCTGCCCCACTCGCTTCATCCTGCCCAGCTCGCTCTGTCCTTCCCCGCTCGCTCCTTCCTGCCCCACTTGCTCCTTCCTGCCCTGCTCGCTCCTTCCTCCCCACTCGCTTCTTTCTCCCCGCTCGCTCCTTCCTGCCCCGCTCACTCCGTCCTGCCCAGCTCGCTCCGTCCTGCCCCACTCGCTGTGCCCTGCCCAGCTCGCTCTGTCCTGCCCAGCTTGCTCCGTCCTGCCTCACTCGCTCCGTCCTGCCCCGCTCGCTCCGTCTTGCCCTGCTCGCTCCATCGTGCCCCCCCCGCATTCCTCCTGACCCCCCACATCAATCCTGCCCCCCCGCATCCATCCTGCCCCGCCGCATCCATCCTGCTCCCCTGGCTCCATCCTACCTCGCTCGCTCCATCCATTTTTACTTTTACTGTGGTGGAGCGGGGGCCAGGAGAAGCGGCAGGGCCGTGGGGAGTGGAGTATCGCCATATACCATAGTGCTGCTATACATGTACTGTAATGTACCGATATATGCCATAGCGCTGCTATACATGTACTGTAATGTACCGCCATATACCATAGTGCTGCTATACATGTGCTGTAATGTCCCGCCATATACCATAGGGCTGCTATACATGTGCTGTAATGTACCGCAAATATACCATAGCGCTGCGAAACATGTACCGTAATGTACGCCATATACTATAGCGCTGCTATACATGTGCTGTAATGTACCACCATATACCATAGCGCTGCTATACATGTACTGTAATGTACCGCCATATACCATAGCGCTGCTATACATGTACTGTAATGTACCGCCATATACTATAGTGCTGCTATACATGTACTGTAATATACCGCCATATACCACAGCGTTGCTATACATGTGCTGTAATGTACCGCCATATACCATAGCGCTGCTATACATGTGCTGTAATGTACCGCCATATACCACAGCGCTGCTATACATGTGCTATAATGTACGCCATATATTATAGCGCTGCTATACATGTGCTGTAATGTACCGCCATATACTATAGTGCTGCCATACATGTGCTGTAATGTACGCCATATACCATAGCACTGCTATACATGTACTGTAATGTACCACCATATACTATAGTGCTGCTATACATGTGCTATAATGTACCGCCATATATCATAGTGCTGCTATACATGTGCCGTAATGTACCGCCATATACCATAGTGCTGCTATACATGTGCTGTAATGTACAGCCATATACCACAGCGCTGCTATACATGTGCTATAATGTACCGCCATATACCATAGCGCTGCTAAACATGTGCTATAATGTACCGCCATATACTATAGCGTTGCTACACATGTGCTGTAAAGTACCTCCATATACCATAGCGTTGCTATATATGTGCTGTAATGTACCGCCATATACTATAGTGCTGCTATACATGTGCTGTAAAGTACCTCCATATACCATAGCGTTGCTATATATGTGCTGTAATGTACCGCCATATACTATAGTGCTGCTATACATGTGCTGTAATGTACAGCCATATACTATAGTGCTGCTATACATGTGCTGTAATGTACCGCCATATACCATAGCGCTGCTATACATGTGCTGTAATGTACCGCCATATACCATAGCGCTGCTATACATGTACTATAATGTACCGCCATATACTATAGTGCTGCTATACATGTACTGTAATGTACCGCCATATACTATAGTGCTGCTATTCCATGTACTGTAATGTACCCCCATATACTATAGTGCTGCTATACATGTGCTGTAATGTACCGCCATGTACCATAGCGCTGCTATACATGTGCTATAATGTACTGCCATATACTATAATGCTGCTATACATGTACTATAATGTAACACCATGTACTATAGTGCTGCTATACATCTGCTGTAATGTACCGCCATATACTATAGTGCTGCTATACATGTGCTGTAATGTACTGCCATATACTATAGTGCTTCTATACATGTGCTGTAATGTACCACCATATACTGTACCATAGCGCTGCTATACATGTACTGTAATGTACCGCCATATACTATAGTGCTGCAATACATGTGATGTAATGTACCACCATATACCATAGCACTATATATATATGTATATATACATATGTGTAGTTCACTTACGTTAACTGTCAGTCACAGTATGTCATCTACATACATATTCTAGAATACCCGATGTGTTAGAATCGGGCCACCATCTAGTATATATATATTTGTGCTCAAAAGTTTACATACCCCAACAAATTTTTTTGCTTTCTTGGCCTTTTTTCAGAGAATGTGAATGATAACACAAGAACATTTTTTCACTCATGGTTAATGGTTGGGTGAAGCCATTTATTGTCAATCTACTGTGTTTTCTCTTTTTGAATCATAATGACAACCAAAAACATCAAAATGACCCTGATCAAAAATTCACATACTCCAGTTCTTAATACCGTGTATTGCCCCCTCTAACATCAATGACAACTTGATGTCTTTTGTGGTAGTTGTGGATGAGGCTCTTTATTTTCTCAGATGGTAATGCTGCCCATTGTTCTTGCCAAAAACCCTCCAGTTTTTATAAATTCCTGGGCTTTCTTGCATGAACTTTCATACAATTATTGGGATATGTCTTGTTAGAAAAGCACTAGTGGGGTGGATATATGGCATCATGGGTGCACGGGAACTCAGGGGTTAAAATCCCATGTGGTTTCTTAGCGCACGTATGGATGGGGTATCCTATTTAATTGTGGGGTTTGCTATGTCTAGTGATGCTGTGAGACTTATGTCTTAAACTCTGTATACCAGAGGCTTATTTATATGAATCCCTACAGCTAGTATTGAAGATGTGAAGTGTTTATATAAAATCCTTTTTCTTGAGCATCAAATTTTAAGAGTATGGTTATTAATAACAAGCAGAAGCTCTGCTAGTAAGAAAATAAAAATTCTAAATAAGCATAGTGGCCAGAAATGCTAGTAAAGAGTTAAAAATTCTGGATGTCTTTTGTTGCCGCTGAGTATTGAAGTGCTATTGTGCAGATGCCGCTGAATTGATTTATGGGAAGCTGAGCTGTGACCTGCGGACATGCGCAGAATGGATGAGAACGGAGCGGACCATACCAATACGGAGCCGCCGGCCTCATGACGCTACTGCGCAACCGCAGTGAGTGGAATTATAGGTAACAAGCCCTATAAGTCACGGGCATGCACAGTGAAACTTATAGAACGCAGAAAACACGGCGCCTTATGACAGTTCTGTAAAATGTGAGTTCTCTGATTTTATACATGTGGAATGAATACTTGTGAGGATGAATGATGTTTTTAATTGCTAATTATTATTTTATGCACATTTTTGCACAGTTTATGTGCTTGATGTGGATTACAAGCATTACATTATTATAAGCACTATATGAAGCACTTTATTGATATTGTGTAATTGTTTATGGGTACCGTTACACGTCGCAACATTGCATGCAATTTCACTGGCAATTTGCTGGTTGCAGTGAAATCTTGGACACATTGCTCCATTTGTACACGGCAATAAAATAGAACAATGTGTCCATGATCTCACTGCAACCAGTAAGTTGCAAGTGAAATTGCATGCAATGTTGCAACGTGTAAAGGTACCCTATGGATTACACAATTATTGCACAATAAATTTTATATTTGTATCTAATTGTATTCATTGTAAGTTATGTGAATGCACCCTATAAAACTGCTTGAGAAAGGATAAAGGTACCGTCACACGCGGTAATATTGCTAGGCAATTTCACTGGCAATTTGCTGGTTGCAGTGAAATCATAGACACATTGTTCCATTTGTACACGGCAACAAAATAGAACAATGTGTCCATGATCTCACTGCAACCAGCAAATTGCCAGTGAAATTGCCTAGCAATATTGCCACGTGTGACGGTATCTTTACACATCCAAAACGTCGCCACGCCACTGGCAATAAAGGTCAGTATCTGTTTGATTTTTTGTGCTGTTTCTATTTCATTTTTTCCATTATTTTTAGCATTATATATATACATATATATATATATATATATATATATAATGTTGAGTATATGTACAGTGCAGACCAAAAGTTTGGACACACCTTCTCATTCAAAGAGTTTTCTTTATTTTCCTGACTATGAAAATTGTAGATTCACACTGAAGGAATCAAAACTATGAATTACCTCATGTGGAATTATTTACTTAACAAAAAAGTGTGAAACAACTGAAAATATGTCTTATATTCTAGGTTCTTCAAAGTAGCCACCTTTTTGCTATGATTACTCTTGGCCACACTCTTGGCATTCTCTTGATGAGCTTCAAGAGGTAGTCACCGGAAATGGTCTTCCAACAGTCTTGAAGGAGTTCCCAGAGATGCTTAGCACTTGTTGGCCCTTTTGCCCTCACTCTGTGGTCCAGCTCACCCCAAACCATCTTGATTGGGTTCAGGTCTGGTGACTGTGGAGGCCAGGTCATCTGGCGTTGCACCCCATCACCATTACACCTCCTCCTCCACGCTTCACGGTGGGAACCAGGCATGTAGAGTCCATCCGTTCACCTTTTCTGCGTCGCACAAAGACACGGTGGTTGGAACCAAAGATCTCAAATTTGGACTCATCAGACCAAAGCACAGATTTCCACTGGTCTAATATCCATTCCTTGTGTTCTTTAGCCCAAACAAGTCTCTTCTGCTTGTTGCCTGTCCTTAGCAGTGGTTTCCTAGCAGCTAATTTACCATGAAGACCTGCTGCACAAATGACTCACCGTAGCCGGGTTCTGCACGTCGCAGGCGTCTGCTTCTCCTTGTCACGGAACCGCGCCTGCGGCTGTGGGGCCCGGTGGTCCAGATCAATGGGGGAATGGCTGAACAGTTAAGGGGTTAAATCTTTCATGACGCCACCTGTGAGAGTTCCGGTGATGTCCACCGGCGCTGCTTGGGCCTCCGGGGGAAGGGATGCAGCAAGATGGTACGCTCCCCACAGGATGAGCGGGAGTCCCCGGGGCCAGGAGCTGCACAAGATGTTGTGAGGCAGCTTAGTAATACTGCTGTTAGGTCCAGGAATCAAACGCAAACACATTAAAGTCTTTTGGGTGCCTTTACTGATGGAAAGCAGGTACACTCAAACCGGGATAGTGAGGTTGACACTTCTGGAGTTTCACAGCAAGCAGTGTTAGGCTTCCTTTCTCTGTCTTCTCTAGTGAGGTCGGGTGGATGTGGAATCCTGCCCGGACCAGGTTGTGCGTTCAGTGGAACGTGCTTCACCTGGGTAACTGCACTGAGGGCACTGTTAAAGGGTTAATCAATGCTCTTCCCTGGGCTCTCGTCAGTAGGTGCTTCAGGTGAACAGGGGGCTAGACTCCCTGTTAGTTGTGCTGGTTCTCTGTGGTGGCTGGGTAGCTCTCACAGCTCGGTTCCAGTAACCGGATGATGGGGGAGAGTTAGAGTAACTCTGATGTCCCTGAGAGGTGCTTGCTCCTTTCCTCTGACCCCAATTGCAAGGGTCTCTCACTGGGCAGGTGTGCTGGTTTGGGCCTAATATGGCTCCAGAACCGGTGGTTGCACACGTCCTGCAGCTCTTCTAGCGTCTGCACACTCTGGTGTTTCTCCCTCCAAGACCCTATTTATAGGGGGAACTGGCTCAAAGTGACCAGTGGAGCTCCCCCTAGAGGCCTGGGGTGAAACAGGTGTTAAAGGTGCACTAAGGTGTTTGTTTGAGTGTTGCTGTGCTGTTACTGCTCCATTCATGTCCCAAGGGTTCTGTGGTGCCCAACAGGGTGCCAGGGTGCCACACAAAGTCTCGTCTTAACAGTTGTTGTAGAGATGTGTTTGCTGCTAGAACTCTGTGTGGCATTGTCCTGGTCTCTAATCTGAGCTGCTGTTAACCTGCGATTTCTGAGGCTGGTGACTCGGATGAACTTATCATCCACACCAGGGGTGACTCTTGGTCTTCCTTTCCTGGGGTGCTCCTCATGTGAGCCAGTTTCTTTGTAGCGCTTGATGGTTTTTGCAACTGCAGTTGGGGACACTTTCAAAGTTTTCCCAATTTTTTGGACTGACTGATCTTCATTTCTTAAAGTAATGATGGCCACTCATTTTTTTTTACTTAGCTACTTTTTTCTTGCCATAATACAAATCCTAACAGTCTATTCAGTAGGACTATCAGCTCTGTATCCACCAGACTTCTGCACAACACAACTGATGGTCCCAACCACATTTATAAGGCAAGAAAACCCACTTATTAAACCTGACAGGGCACACCTGTGAACTGAAAACCATTTCCAGTGACTATCTCTTGATGCTCATCAGGAAAATGCCAAGAGTGTGCAAATCAGTAATCACAGCAAAAGGTGGCTACTTTGAAGAACCTAGAATATAAGACATATTTTCAGTTGTTTCACACTTTTTTGTTAAGTATATAATTCCATATGTGTTAATTCATAGTTTTGATGCCTTCAGTGTGAAACTACAATTTTCATAGTCATGAAAATAAAGAAAACTCTTGGAATGAGAAGGTGTGTCCAAACTTTTGGTCTGTACTGTATGTGTGTCAGCTAAAGGAATCCACCTACTCAAATTTAGATTATAAAATTCTGTATTCTGTGTCAAGATAATTCTCATCTTATGACTCATAAGAAAAAGAATGTAACCTGCACCTCTCTGGCCCCCTCTTATCCTGCTGGCCAAACACAGTATTGACAGAGGATAAGCAAAGGTGTGCAGCTGCTCTAATGTATGTAGTCTATTGTGGCACGGGATGTATATATACCACCAGTTCTAGCCAGGAAAGTATATATACCTCAATCCAGCCACCCTCAAGCCACAATCTAATATGGAGGGTGGGGTGCAGGTTTAAGGGGTACGGTTGCACCAGAGGTTGGTGAAGGGGGGCGGGTTTGTAGTGGTGTGGATTAAGAGGGACGGGGGGTCATTTTTTAGGGGGGTGTGGGTGCAGGTTTGGGGAGGGTGCAGGGGGCAGGTTTGAGGGTGCGGGGGGGTGAGGTGTAGGTTTGGTAGGTAGCGTGGGTGGATGAGGTGGGTTGGGGGAGCTGTGGGGGGCAGGATTGATGTGTAAAGTGGACATACATACACACACACACAGACATATACTCAGCTTATAAGAACAGTTAGTTACTATGCCCGGGCAACTCCGAGCTGTACAGCTAGTGTAATTATAAACCTATTTTTTTCCATTTTTCCATATGAGTTTTTTCACCCTATTCCAAAAGTTCACTCTTATGGTACCTTTACACGCCACCACAGGAAGGTAGAAGCCGCCAGGCACTGGCAACAATTGTGCCTGTTGCCATGAAATCACTACGAAATGGTAAATCGGGAAATTCCTTCCTGTGTCCCGCTGTTCCTTCGCATATCTGTTTCTGAGCCGTGCTCAAAAACAGGTAGGCACAATTCCTATGGTGGTGGCGTGTAATCGGGGCACCCGCAAGGTGTTTGTGTGGCCTACGAATTCCCAGGGGCGTGCCACGCCCCATCAGCGATCATTGGTGGTGGCTCCTGCGTTATGATTGGTTGTCCCAGGGCCGGCTCCAGGTTTCTGTGGGCCCCGGGCGAAAAGGTCTCAGTGGGCCCCCTTTAAGTACATATCGCGGACTATATATGTATATATATATATTGCCGCACACTTACCGCAAGCCCCATAGACAATGCATGGGGCTTGCCACAAACGTGCAGCAAGTGCAGCCGCTAGACGGAAAATGCGGCAGATGCAGGTTTTTTTTACCGCAACTGCCACATTTTAAAAAAAACTCCTATGTGAAGGCGCCTTACAGGAACAGTGACTGCCGAAACCAGCAAGAGCTGTTCCTGACAGTGAGTATATTACACATTGTTAGGAGCGGGCTAAAATGCGATTGCGTTCCCTTGCGCCTTTTAAAAATACCCTTCAAATGCAAAATGTTGCATTTTTGTGCGTCTGAGGATTCTTGGTATATACACAAGCATCCTGAAGCACACAAATAATGCAAGCAGCTCAATGGAGCCGCACTGCCATATGGTGGCACCGCAGCCAAGCGGAGTGTCTGGCCTTCCAGATCTCTCTTCTCCTCACCTTTCTTCTCGCTGCTCCGGTCTCCTCCGGTCGCTCTGCACATATCAGCACAGTGATGAATCGTGCCCCTCCATGCTGAGCTGCAGAATGCAGACAGCGGCAGAAGAGACTCTGGAGATGAATGCTGCTGGCAAAGGTGGCTGAGACTATAGGAGCGGAATCAGCGGGGGGCTACCACTGGTACACATACTTCGTACACACGCGGCTCTGCTACGTACACCTCATACACACGCGGCTCTGCTCCGTACACCTCGTACACACTCGGCTCCGCTCCGTACACCTCGTACACACGCGGCTCTGCTCCGTACACCTCATACACACTCGGCTCCGCTCCGTACACCTCGTACACACTCGGCTCCGCTCCGTACACCTCGTACACACTCGGCTCCGCTCCGTACACCTCGTACACACGCGGCTCTGCTCCGTACACCTCGTACACACACGGCTCTGCTCCGTACACCTCGTACACACTCGGCTCCGCTCCGTACACCTCGTACACACTCGGCTCCGCTCCGTACACCTCGTACACACTCGGCTCCGCTCCGTACACCTCGTACACACTCGGCTCTGCTCCTCTCTGTACACCTCGTACACACTCGGCTCATCTCCGTACACCTCGTACACACACGGCTCCGCTCCGTACACCTCGTACACACTCGGCTCCGCTCTGTACACCTCGTACACACTCGGTTCCACTCCGTACACCTCATACACACTCGGCTCCTCTCCGTACACCTCGTACACACTCGGCTCTGCTCCGTACACCTCGTACACACTCGGCTCTGCTCCGTACACCTCGTACACACTCGGCTCCGGTCTATATACCTCGTACACACTCGGCTCTGCTCCGTACACCTCGTACACACACGGCTCTGCTCCGTACACCTCGTACACACTCGGCTCTGCTCCGTACACCTCGTACACACTCGGCTCCGGTCTATACACCTCGTACACACTCGGCTCTGCTCCGTACACCTCGTGCACACACGGCTCTGCTCCGTACACCTCGTACACACTCGGCTGCGCTCCGTACACCTCGTACACACTCGGCTCTGCTCCGTACACCTCGTACACACACGGCTCTGCTCCGTACACCTCGTACACACACGGCTCTGCTCCGTACACCTCGTACACACTCGGCTCTGCTCCGTACACCTCGTACACACACGGCTCTGCTCCGTACACCTCGTACACACACGGCTCTGCTCCGTACACCTCGTACACACTCGGCTCCGCTCCGTACACCTCGTACACACTCGGCTCCGCTCCGTACACCTAGTACACACTCGCCTCTGCTACATTCACACTGTAAATGCCTCCTGACCCCACACATAACCTTCACCTAATTGCCATACACCTAGTACACACTCGCCTCTGCTACATTCACACTGTAAATGCCTCCTGACCACACACAAACTTCACCTTATTTGAGCATCATTGATGGCCAGCAGAGTCCTGGATACACTGAGGAGCTGATCATGAGACCCCTGACTCCTCCCCTCCATGTGACATCATCGCAGGTCCTGTAAGCACAGAGTGTGTGCAGCTCTGTCGGCTCCCGTGGAGGGGGGAGGAGGGAGACCTCCGATGCTGCAGCCTGCAGGAGCCTGAAAATGACCCCCCAGCTGCCCCCTGGATATGGCTCTGGCTGTGGGGGCAGTGCTAAGGGGCCCCTGAGGCTAGGGTCACACTTGCATTGTGACCCTAGCCTTATGCAAGTATACTATGTTGCAACGCTGCTATGCGCTGGAGGCAGCCCATAGAAACCCGACGTTTACCGTGACAACCATTTGGTTGTCAATGTAAACTGCGGGTTTCTATGGGCTCAGTTGCTGGCAGCGCATAGCGTTAAACGTTCTGCGCTGCAGCAGACAATACTTGCATCAGGCTAGGGTCACAACACAAGTGTGACCCTAGCCCTCAGGGGCCCGTTGGGCCCCCTCCAAGCCGTCGGGCCCCGGCACTTGCCCTGGTACGCCGGGTGCTGACGCCGGCCCTGGGTTGTCCCTTCACAGGGCGTCATATTTAAAGAGCTATCCATTCACAGACCACAATTGTAATGGCATCATGTATTAGCCAGCCTTCCTGCGCAGGCTGGCCAATCATGACTCTATTGCGTCGTCCAATCAACGCTTGTGCATCACGGAGCACACAACTCTGTCACGCATATGTACTTACGGCGCTAAATATGTACGCCCATATTCCTTTGTGGTTGCGGCGTTAAACCGTGGTACCGTGGTACCGGTATCCACCATGGTACCTTTACATGCCACCACTGCGGGTAGCAACAGGTATCCATCGCACGTGCACGCGCGTTTTTAACGGTGGATACCGATCGCTGATGCCGAATATACACGCCGCCACAACGTGCTCCACTGAAGGCATTTTTTTTCCCTGGAAGTGCCGATGGGTGCCGCGGCTTACTCCCTGTTGAATACCTTCCCTGGTTTACATGCCTAATACATGACGCCATTGTAAAACTGGATTGAACTATTTGCAATCCGGTTACCGGATCCGGTTTTGCAGCCCGTGGTAAAAATCATGCAGTCTGCATTCCTCGGACCGGTTGTAAAACTGGATCCGTTTTTTTTAACATGGGACCCTATGGGATGCAGTTTTTAAAATTTCAAAAATCTTCATTCCAAAACCGGATGCATTAAAGCATTCAGATCCGGAATGAGGGTTGCAATTTTACAGATTAAAATAAGTATGAAGGCACAGTCCAATACCGGATCCGGTAATGGATCATCCGGTTACTGGATTGTGCCTTTCAAGTGTGACCCTAGCCTTAATGTTGCTAGCGCCCACCCTGATTCCCTCAAATTGGTCTGACTCTTCCATGTACTGAGCGAAGGGCTTCAAAGTTAAGTTGAACAAGAGTGATGACATCAGGCACCCCTGCTGGTCCCTTTATGTAGATGAAATGGCTCAGAGAGGAAGTCTGGCATGTGTATTCTAGCTGTCAGGTCCCTATACAGCCCCTCCAGAAATGTTCTAAAATTGCCTTTTATGTTAAACGAGTCCAGAGTCGCCCTCAGACATTCCCAGCTAACATTGTCAAAAGCTTTCTCTGCATCCAGAGCCAGCAAAGCTCGTCTGTCTGCTGACTGGAGGCGGCAACCCACCCTGTCTAACACAGTACCTTTGTATGTTTTTAACTGCTGCCCTACCCTTAATGAATCCCACTTGTGCAGGGTTTCACCAGTTGGGGTAATACTACAGCCAATCTGTCCGCCATTATTATTGACATAATCTTCTGATCTGCATCAATAAGGGAAATGGGAAATAAGAGCAGGCCTCCTGGCGGTCCTTGCCCTGTTGGGTATGACTTTAATATATGTTTCTTTAGATCTTTCTGGTATGACCCCCATTAAGAGAATGGTGTTGTAATAATTGGTTAACAATGGGGAGATATGTTCCCTGGGGCCTTCCCATTTTGAAGATGAGTTATGATTAGTCTGACTTCTCCTTTTGTTATATCTGCATTAATTACATCTTGTTGTTCTTGTGTTAGTTTTGGAAGAGTGACATGTTGGAGGAATTTTGTACCTTCTGCCAAATTAGTAAAAGGGGTTTATATAATTCTTTGTAAAAGTTTTGTAGTATTTCATTGATTTTCCAAGGGTCAGAGGATATAGTTCCCTGGCCATCTCATAATCTATCTATTAGATTCATTTTCAGATGCCCTTTTGCCAGTCTCACCATCAAGTTCCCCGCTTTGTTACCATATCTCAGCTCAACCTCCTGCCTAGAGTGGTACATCTGCTCCCTCCTATCAATCCAGGTTTCATACTCTTGTTTGGTCAGCTTCCAATTTTCCCTATTTTAAGTTGTGGGGTTCTGCAAGAACTCTGTGTATACATTTATAAGCTTTTCACTAGAATCTGAGTATTTTTCCGCTACTCTTTTCTTGAGTGAGGCCACAAACATCATAATTTTGCCCCTTAGCACTGCTTTCACCATATTCCAGTACAAAGCATGTTGGTTTGCATGGTCCTTCTTATCCCATTGAAATTCCTCCCTCCAGCTCCTCAATTTATCAATAAATCCCTCATCTTTTGTAAAATAACTATTGCCCCATATCTCTACTCCCCTTCGTCTCAAAATTACTTGAATAACACGTCTATTCCGAACTGTCCTCCCACCTCTCCTCCTGCTCCCTCTTTGACTGCCTACAATTCGACCATTTCTTTGGTCCAGTCCACAACTTACCTCTTCATAGAAGCTTATCAGATTAGTTTGACAGGAGCGGTCCCTCGTAAACTCATGTTAATATTGGGTCATGAGGTTATTTTTCTTCAGATACTCCAGTATAGCATCTCTTAGAAAACTCTCTAGGATTTTACCCACAGTAGAAGTTAAGCTTACTGGCCTATAATTTCCAAGTTCGGTTTTTGTCCCCTTTTTGAATATTGGCACCACATTTGCTATATGCCAGTCCTGTTGTACAGACCCTGTTATTATAGAATCTTTAAAGATTAAAAATAATGGTTTAGCTATGATGGTACTTAATTCCTGCAGTACTCTGGGGTGTATCCCATCTGGGGATTTGTCAATTTTAGTGATTTTCAGGGGGTGCCGCACTTCCTGCTGAGTTAAGCAGGTGACATTTAATGGAGAGTTTATGTTATCACTGATCATGTTATCTGTCATGAGATTTTCTTGTGTAAATACTGTTGAAAAAAAGTCATTTAGCATATTGGATTTTTCCTCATCCTCATCCACCATTTCACCCAGACCTCTCCTCCATGCTCAATGGTGACCCATATCATCACACTCCTGGGACAGCAGATTAAATACAAAATTATGATGAAATAGTATTATTACCCCTGCGTATCTACCTTGAGTTGCCAAGCCCACTACTTTCCCCACCCACAACATGAGCCTAAAAAAAATCCTCTTCCTATAGAGGGGTTTCTTGATGTAACACAACATCTGGTAAGTACCTTTTAAAATGCCTCAGTATTAGGGATGGGCGAGTATACTCGCTACTATTCGGCACTCGCCGAATAGTAGCGGTATTCGTGTACTCGCTACTCGCCGAGTAAATTAGGATTACTCGGGAGTAACAAGTACAGAGTACTTTTGCAGTGTATCAATAGATACACTGCAAAAGTCCTGTAAAATAAAGGAAAAGTGGTTAAAAAATAAAAAAATCGGATACTCACCTTAACTGACGGCTGTACCGGGAAAGGCCGATGCACATCCATTCATGTAAAAGGACCTTTGACTCTCTCAGCCAATCAGATGGCTGGGAGAGATCTGGCCAATCAGATACCACCACATCACAATCACGTGATCGCTAGCAGCCACCTGATTGGCCAGATGGATGTGCATCGGCCGGTCCCGGTACAGCCGTCGGTCAAGGTGAGTATCCGATTTTTATATTTTTTAACCACTTTTCCTTTATTTTACAGGACTTTTGCAGTGTATCTATTGATACACGGCAAAAGTATTCGGAATCACTATACTCGCAACGAGTAGTGAGTTCCGCTACCTATTCATTGCGGGTATAGCGATTCCGAATATTATGGTACTCGCCCATCCCTACTCAGTATCTTTACTCTTTTATTCGGGGATCTTAGGCCTTTCACATTCAAGGAGATTACCTTCAGTCCCTGTCACTACAACCTGTTACCTCTTGCTTTGTTTTACTTGTGAGAGTTCTAAGAATTAAAAGGAAATCCTCAGGTGTTTAGGAAAGGGTAGAAAGAGAAAAGCAAGGAAAAGTACCTAACAAAAAAGTGAAGGAGGACAAAAATGTATACCCTAAAACAAATACACAATAAATTCTAAATTCTCAATACATTGTAATGTATTTCTAGCTTCATATACCTCTAATAGCCTTATAGACTTCCCTTTTTTCTGAGAAAGTAAGAACTGCCTAAAAACCTGCAGGAAGAATCTGCACAAAGCACACCACAAATTATAAAGTATTGTCAGAATGTTGTCTGCACCTTCTCCTCCGCCCCAATTAACAACTTTGCATAACTTTTCACCCACAACCCCACCAGATGCCAGGTCCCTTTCCCAAATAAGGAGCAAACAGGCACTTCAAACTTTACTTCCTCCTCCCAATGCTACAACCCAGATGCCCTCATCCAGCCTCGAACCATTTTCATCTAGATGCAAGTTATACTAATTGGCGTTAACCAACCCCTTACCAGCACTATTTAGTCGCTTTGGGAAGACACTGTCCTGTTTGTAGAAAAAGTGGGGGGGGGGGGAGAGAAACATCAGGAAATAGATGTGTAAGATGCAGTCCATTTTTATGATGCTTCACCTGAATCGGCCAGATGCCCTCTGAGGTTTTGGTGTTGAGGGACAGCTGTCTTTCTCATCTTCTTTCAATCTTTTTCGGGTTTCGCAGTATTTTTTCTATATCTTTTTCTGCATCATTCGGCGATTTGTAGATGACATTGTCACCTTCGTTTTGGAAAATCCTCAATGTCGCCAGGTATTGCAGCGCAAAACATTTCTTTATTTGATAGAATGCTGCACATATTTTACTAAAGGCTCTCCAGCGTTTTGCCACCTCCGCAGAGTAGTCTTCAATAACTTTCATCCCTTTCAAAGTCACTGGACGGTATAGTCTTCTATATGCTTTCATTATATCAAACTTACCATTGTAATATAGAAATTTCAGGATTACTTGATGTGGTCTCAATGCCTGGTCGTTGGATCTTTGGCTGTGAGATCGTACAGTTGTTGCCAAAAGTATTGACACCCCTGCAATTCTGTCAGATAATACTCAGTTTCTTCCTGAAAATGATTTTTGTCTTAAATGAAAAAACACAAAAGAGAATGAAGCAAAAAGCAAAACATTGATCATTTCACACAAAACTCCAAAAATGGGCCAGACAAAAGTATTGGCACCCTCAGCCTGATACTTGGTTGCACAACCTTTAGCCAAAATAACTGCGATCAACCGCTTCCGTTAACCATCAGTGAGTTTCTTACAATGCTCTGCTGGAATTGTAGACCATTCTTCTTTGGCAAACTGCTCTAGGTCCCTGATATTTGAAGGGTGCCTTCTCCAAACTGCCATTTTTAGATCTCTCCACAGGTGTTCTATGGGATTCAGGTCTGGACTCATTGCTGGCCACCTTAGAAGTCTCCAGTGCTTTCTCTCAAACCATTTTCTAGTGCTTTTTGAAGTGTGTTTTGGGTCATTGTCCTGCTGGAAGACCCATGACCTCTGAGGGAGACCCAGCTTTCTCACACTGGGCCCTACATTATGCTGCAAAATTTGTTGGTAGTCTTCAGACTTCATAATGCCATGCACATGGTCAAGCAGTCCAGTGCCAGAGGCAGCAAAGCAACCCCAAAACATCAGGGAACCTCCCCCATGTTTGACTGTAGGGACCGTGTTCTTTTCTTTGAATGCCTCTTTTTGTCTCCTGTAAAGTCTATGTTGATGCCTTTGCCCAAAAAGAGAGAACATTCTTCCAAAACATTTTAGGCTTTCTCAGGTAAGTTTTGGCGTTAGTCGAGGTTCTTTTATCCACCATCCGCACAATCTTGCGTTGAAATCTCTTGTCAATTTTTCTTTTCCGTCCACATATAGGGAGATTAGCCACAGTGCCATGGGCTTTAAATTTCTTGATGACACTGCGCACAGTAGACACAGGAACATTCAGGTCTTTGGAGATGGACTTGTAGCCTTGAGATTGCTCATGCTTCCTCACAATTTGGTTTCTCAAGTCCTCAGACAGTTCTTTGGTCTTCTTTCTTTTCTCCATGTTCAATGTGGTACACACAAGGACACAGGACAGAGGTTGAGTCAACTTTATCCATGTCAACTGGCTGCAAGTGTGATTTAGTTATTGCCAACACCTGTTAGGTGCCACAGGTAAGTTACAGGTGCTGTTAATTACACAAATTAGAGAAGCATCACATGATTTTTCTAACAGTGCCAATACTTTTGTCCACCCCCTTTTTTATGTTTGGTGTGGAATTATATCCAATTTGGCTTTAGTACAATTCTTTTTGTGTTTTTTTTCATTGAAGACAGATTAAATGAAGATAATAATACCAAAGAATTTGTGATTGCAATCATTTTCAGGAAGAAACTGAGTATTATCTGACAGAATTGCAGGGGTGTCAATACTTTTGGCCAGCACTGTACATATGGCCCAACTCTGTGAGCCCTTTCAACCCTACAACCGTGATTAATTCCCAGGGCCATTGGTAGGTCTTTTTCGCAATGTGTTTGTAGTTCAACGGCAGAGACCAACTCCGAAAGCCCCACTAGCCTTAGATTGCTGTGCTGTGACCTGTTTTCCAGGTCCCCAACCTTCTCAGACAGGCATTTTGTATCTGTAGTTTTCTCTTTCAACCACAAGGAGAGTTGTAGGTTATCACCCTCCAGTTGTGAGACTTTCTGCTCCAGCTCCTTTATCTGGCCTTTATGTTTGCTCAATTCTACTTGAAAATTCTGGAGAGCAGTCTTGATAGGCTGTTCCAGGATCTTTTTGATGTCAGGCATGCTGTGTCTTGCCACTTCAGCTGCCAGTTTGTTAAAGTCTAGTGGCAACTGCCTTAAAGGTTCTTCCCTGCTACACTCGTTTAGGTTTTCATTACATTCCCTATTTAGGTTTTTTTATTGCAAGTGTTTTGCAAGAGTATCCTCTCCCGCGGGGCTTGGTTCATGATGTCCTCTTCCTCATTATGGATCCTATCACTTGTATGGCATGGGCCCTCTAGTTGTTGTTAGCTGCGTAACACGTAGCAATCCATTTGCTAAAATGATGGTGTGAACAGAGTCAGTGTCCAAGCCATCCATTGCTGCAATTTTGCCTAGATTATGGAGCTTCTGAGATTATTCTAGAATTTTTATTCCAGGTAATATGTTGAAAGTAACTAAAAGAGGGTATCACTCTTTTTAAGTTGCTGGAGAGAAATTATACATAGTAATGTTCATGTGTCTCCTGTTGGGGGTGAATGGCAGCAGCCCCCCATTTTTTACATGTAATATTCTATTTTATTCACTAGATGGCATCAAAGATTTTTAAACTGTAATTAGTCTTGCAATTATTTGCTAACACAAGTGACCATTAGGTGTCAGTTGTGTTCCATTTATCAAATGAAGACTTCAAACAGAATGGCCTACAGGGCATCAAAGGGGTTCTCGGACACCGGGCCTGAGTTGATGGTTTAACTGGGGGAATCACGGGTGATTAGGTTCCCGGTTCCGTGCCCTGGCTGTCATTTGTTTGGTGGGGGTTATTTACAGGGGATAAAAAATTATGTGACGCCACCTGTGGATCCCGGTAATTTAGGTACCGGCGCTGCAGGCCGGCCACTGAGTTGATGATGGGTGCAGCTGAGTGTGGTCCAGCTCCCCACAGGTGGAGCTTTTACCTCAGGGCAGCGGTGATAGAGGATGATGAGGGGAATGAGGGGAGAAGTGGTTCTTACCCCTCCGGTGAGATGCTGACGATCCTGAAGCCCTCCGGGCGCCGGCGGGAGGAAAGACAGAGACCAGTTCAACTCCAACTCAACTTTACTGGGTACCGGCAGATGTTAAGCTGAAACACGGCACAGTCTGGTTTAACGGGTGATAGTTGCCATTTCAGGGTCCCCCTATGGAGTCTCCGAATGTTGCTTCTTAAGTCTTTTGGGGTCTAATCTGTTCTTCTCAATATTTAACCACCCTTGCAGAGCTCTCCCGCCAGTCCCCTGGTCTTCTACGGTGGAGGACGAGTTTCCTTTACCGGTACAGACGGGAACGGTAAATAGTAAATCCTCCCGCCACCGGAATCCGGGCTGATGCTCCTGTGATCTTGGACCTATTTTGGGCCTGAGGGGCGAGGTACCTTCTTGTGGCGCTTACGGCTACCCGGTGATTATGGGCCCACAGCTCGTCGGTTTGCGGCCAGAGGTAAAGTGCTGACCGCCTCGGCTTCCCGTGTTGCCGGTGTTCCCCAAACGTTACCAGCCAGCTCCAACCCGTGCTGGTCCGTTTCCTACTGTTCTGGGTCCCCTCTTGAAGAGAGTTGCACTCCTGTCAGCAGCCTGCCAGGCACGTCCTATCTGGCTGCCTTTCCAGCAATAACTGAACTAACTGTCACTCAAGTCTTCCTGCACTGACCTAGGCTCCATCCCCTTTTGGATCTATTGAATAATCAGTCGCTCTATACAAGGGGACTCAAACTCGGTTAGGTTGGTGGGCCGCACGTAGAAAAAAATCGATATCGGGGGGCCGCATTGCTTGTAGGACTAAGGGTACCTTTACACATTGCAACATTGCATGCGATTTCACAGGCAATTTGGTGGTTGCAGTGAAATCATGGACACATTGTTACATTTGTACACAGCAACAAAATAGAACAATGTGTCCATGATTTCACTGCAACCAGCAAATTGCCAGTGAAATTGCATGCAATGTTGCGACGTGTAACGGTTCCCTAAGTGACATGCTAGCAATACCAGAATTTTTTGCTCAATCTAGTAAAGTACAAATTCTGATCTTCTTGTAGGAATGTCCCCATACTGGCCCCCTTCTTGTAGTAATGTCCCCATCCTGGTCCCCTTCTTGAAGTAATGTTCCTCCCTGATCCGTACGTGTAGTAATGCCCCATCCTGGTCCCCATCCTATAATAATGACTCCCATCCTGGTCCACATCATGTTGTAATGTCCCCATCCTGATGCCCGTCTTGTAGTAATATCCCCATCTTGTAGTAATGTCCCCATCCTGGTCCTCCACTTGTAGTAATGTCCCCGCCCTGGTCTCCATCTTGTAGTAATGTCCCCATCCTGGTCCTCCTCTAGTAGTAATGTTCCTCCCTGGTCCATATGTGTAGTAATGCCCCATCCTGGTTCCCATACTATATTAATGTCTCCCATTCTGGTCCTCATTTTGTAGTAATGTCCCAATCTTTTAGTAATGTTCCCTCCCTTGTCATCTTGTAGTAATGTCCTGGTCTCTGTTCTTTTTGTTCTCTTGCTCACACACACACTCACATAGGGCTTGTCCACACACCTGCGCTCTCAGTATTTAGTGCTTCTGCGCTAAATACTTAGGTTTTGACAGAGAAGCGCAGGTGCGTGTATGCGGCAGCTTTCAGCAGACGCTGTCCCTTGTTACCCAATGTGTATCGTGGTAACTAGTTCATATAGCAGGCTGTCTACTGTCCTCTTATCTCGAGCGCACAGGGAAACGCTGCTTGCAGATAAGCCCCGCCCCTCCGTTCTGCCGAGGAGTGACGAAGTGTAGTGGCGGGCTCCAGAAAAGCCCAAAGGGCTCGCCTATAGGACTCTCGTGGTGGGCGGGCCTAGAGATGTAAAAGGACTATGTGCCGGCCCAGGGGCGTGCCTCGGCCCCTCAGCATACATGGGCCTTTAAAGAGGCGCCAAAATGTCTCCCCGCCCCCCTTGCTATCAAACAACCAAAGGGGTGGGTCGAGCGCCCGCTCACACCAGTTCGGGACTCTAAAAATTAAACAGGGTGCGGCTGGAGCACAAAACGAGATACCTAGTCAGGCTTATGTTCTAGGTCTTTCAAAGTAGCCACCTTTTGCTTTGATTACTGCTTTGCACACTCTTGGCATTCTTTTGATGAGCTTCAAGACTTAGTCACCGGAAATGGTTTTCACTTCACAGGTGTGCCCTGTCAGGTTTAATAAGTAAGATTTTTTGCCTTATAAATGGGGTTGGGATAATCAGTTTTGTTGTGCAGAAGTCTGGTGAATACACAGCTGATAGTCCTACTGAATAGACTGTTAGAATTTGTATTATGGCAAGAAGAAAGCAGCTAAGTAAAGAAAAACGAGTGGCCATCATTACTTTAAGAAATGAAGGTCAGTCAGTCCGAAAAATTGAGAAAACTTTGAAAGTGTCCCCAAGTGCAGTTGCAAAAACCATCAAGTGCTACAAAGAAACTGGCTCACACGAGGACCACTCCAAGAAAGGAAGACCAAAAGTCACTTCTGCTGCAGAAGATAAGTTCATCCGAGTCACCAGCCTCAGAAATCGCAGGTTAACAGCAGCTCAGATTACAGACCAGGTTAATGCCACACAGAGTTCTGAAGAATCCAGATAAGAGTGAAAAGAGTCGGGATAAGATGCCGCGCTGACCACAAAGATAAACACAGAGTTAATCACACACTCTGTTTATTTTGCCTACACGTGTTTCATGGCTCATAGCCACTTCATCAGGGCATCTGTGTTTATCTTTGTGGTCAGTGCGGCATCTTGTACCAGCTCTTTTCACTCTTATCTGGATTCTTCAGTTCTCAGCTGGGAGCCTGCAGCGACCTCCTGTGTGCTTTTATTGTAGTTGTGACACTCACAACTACATCAGGTGAGTTTAACCATTTGGTGTCTTGGGGACCTGTATAATAGAGGTACTACTCTATGTGCGCTTCCTTTCTCTTTTAATTTACACAGAGTTCTAGCAGCAGACACATCTCTACAACAACTGTTAAGAGGAGACTTTGTGCAGCAGGCCTTCATGGTAAAATAGCTGCTAGGAAAACCACTGCTAAGGACAGGCAACAAGCAGAAGAGACTTGTTTGGGCTAAAGAACACAAGGAATGGACATTAGACCAGTGGAAATCTGTGCTTTGGTCTGATGAGTCCAAATTTGTGATCTTTGGTTCCAACCACCGTGTCTTTGTGCGACGCAGAAAAGGTGAACGGATGGACTCTACATGCCTGGTTCCCAACGTGAAGCATGGAGGAGGAAGTGTGATGGTGGGGGTGCTTTGCTGGTGACGCTGTTGGGGATTTATTCAAAATTGAAAGCATACTGAACCAGCATGGCTAACACAGCATCTTGCAGCGGCATGCTATTCCATCCGGGTTGCGTTTAGTTTGACCATCATTTATTTTTCAGCAGGACAATGACCCCAAACATACCTCCAGGGTGTGTAAGGGCTATTTGACCAAGAAGGAGAGTGATGGGGTGCTATGCCAGATGACCTGACCTTCACTGTCACCAGACCTGAACCCAATCGAGATGGTTTGGGGTGAGCTGGACCGCAGAGTGAAGGCAAAAGGGCCAACAAGTGCTAAGCATCTCTGGGAACTCCTTTAAGACTGTTGGAAGACCATTTCCGGTGACTACCTCTTGAAGCTCATCAAGAGAATGCCAAGAGTGTGCAAAGAAGTAATCAAAGCAAAAGGTGGCTACTTAGAAGAACCTAGAATATAAGACATATTTTCAGTTGCTTCACACTTTTTTGTTAAGTAAATAATTCCACATGTGTTAATTCATAGTTTTGATGCCTTCAGTGTGAATCTACAATTTTCATAGTCATGAAAATTCAGAAAACTCTTTGAATGAGAAGGTGTGTCCAAACTTTTGGTCTGTACTGTACATTTTCCATCCAGGTGAAGGTGTGTAGAGACGGTCTGGGTGGTCTCCTGGCCTCCGTCTTCCCTCCTGGCTGTAGGTAGCACGCCCTGCTGGGCGTGAGAAGGGATCCCCCCAGCACGCTCCCGACCGCGGGTACGAGTCTTTGGCAGCGCGCAGCCATGACATTTAACGCTGCCTCCTGTTCGAATGACGCGAGCAGCGGCCGCGTCATTCCCGGCCCCTTAGTTTCACTTGTCCCGCCTCTGTGAATGACGCGTCGACATCACCAGCGACTCCAGAATGCATCATTCACAGAGGCGGGACAAGTGATACTCAGGAGCCGGAAATTACGCAGCCGCTACCCACGTCATTCAAACAGAAGGCTGCGTTAAATGTGATGGCTGCGCAGTATGCGCTGCCGAAGACACGGCAGACGCGGTGAACTACCAGAGCGAACCCCGACCTCCGCAGGCCAGTCACAGACAGCGGGTGGGTGCCCCACATAGCCCCTCTATTATATCAGGAGCCCACACATAGCCTTTGTATTACAGCAGGGGCCCACACAAAGCCCTCTTTATTATACCAGGAGTCCACATATACCCTCTATATTACAGCAAAAGCCCACATATAGCTGCCTGTATTACACCAGTAGCGCACATATAGCCCCTGTATTACATCTGGAGCCCACACATTGCTCACTGTATTACACCAGGAGCTCACAAATAGCACCCTGTTTTAACAGGTGGTAGGACTGCACATTCGACATTCAAGCTAGCGTTTAACATGTCTCACAGTGACAGCCCACTGTGTAACATTGCCAAGGGATCAAGGTAGGCCAAACTGCTTCAAAAGTGTGGGTCCATCATTTGGGATGAATGCACTGTCACACAGCAGGGTTCTGGAATCAGTGGACAGACTGCTGGAAGACTTGCATGGAAACAATTCTATCATGGAAGATGTAGCTTTTGTTGGGTGACTTTCATCAAACAGTACCCATTATTCCAAGATCAACCCCTGCAGATTGAACTCAACGCCTGCTTAAAAGCATCGTATCTTTGGAGACAAGTAAGAAAAATGTTGCTAAACAGAAACATGAGGGTCCACATGACAGATGGACTGTTTTCGATCCAGCTGATGGCTATTGGAGATGGTGAGGAACCAGTAAACTCAAACCACTGGACAGATCATGTTTCCAATCAACTTTTGCTACATCGTGACATCCATTGAGGAGCTAAAAGCAAAGGTTTTTCCAAACATTCAACACAACTTCAGAAAGTTTGGCTGGCTGTGTGACAGGGTTATTCTAGCTCCAAAATATTATAGAATCGAGGAGAGCAATCTTTAAATTCTAAGTCTCCTTCCAGGTGTGTGCAGGACCTACAAGTCAGTGGATACAATGAAAAACCCTGCTCAAGCATTATTCTATGCAACTGAACTCCTTGGAACCAGGATTTCCTCCGCATAAGGAAGGATTTCCTCCGCATAACCACTTTCTAAAACCTGTAGCACCTATTCTGCTGTTAAGAAATTTAGATCCACCAAAGCTGTGTAATCAAACAAGACTCTTGATTAAGAACCTGTTTCTACACATAATTGAAACAACTATTTTGACAGGATGTGCCAAAGGAGAGGATATTTTCATTCCAACAATTCAACTCATCCCATCTGATTTGCCTTTTTATTTTAAACATCTCGAGTTTCTGTTTCGATTAGCATTTGTAACGTCCATTAACAAGGCTCAGGGACAGTCCTTGAAAGTAGCAGGAATTCATTTGCAATCTCTATGCTTATCTAACATAGTCAACTTTACATGGCTGGTTCAAAAGTTGGAACTGCCAATAATCATGTCCGTCCTTGCACTGGAAGGATAAACCAAGAATGTCGTTTATCAAAAGCCTCTTCAATCCGGATTTGCAGATAAAGTTCTTCACATTACTTGGGTAATCATTAAGTTAATTTATGTTGCATACCTGTTGTGTTGAATATATAATGGGAAATGCTGCTATTACCGTATATACTCGTGTATAAGCCGACCCGTGTATAAGCCGACCCCCCTACTTTTGCCCCCAAAACCTGGGAAAATCTATTGACTCACATATAAGCTGAGGGTGGACTCCAGCACAGGTATACAACCCCCAGCAGTGAGGTATACAGCAGCCTCCCCAGTGGTAGTATACAGCAGCCTCCCCAGTGGTAGTATACAGCAGCAGCCCCAGTGGTAGTATACAGCAGCCCCAGAGGTATATGCAGCCCCAGAGGTATATGCAGCCCCAGAGGTGTATACAGCAGCCCCAATATACAGCAGCCTCAGTGGTATTGCAGCCCCAGTGGTATTGCAGCCCCTATATACAGCAGCCCCAGTGGTATTGCAGCCCCTATATACAGCAGCCCCAGTGGTATTGCAGCCCCAGTGGTGTATACAGCAGCCCCTATATACAGCAGCCCCAGTGGTATTGCAGCCCCAGTGGTATTGCAGCCCCTATATACAGCAGCCCCAGTGGTATTGCAGCCCCTATATACAGCAGCCCCAGTGGTATTGCAGCCCCAGTGGTATTGCAGCCCCTATATACAGCAGCCCCAGTGGTATTGCAGCCCCAGTGGTGTATACAGCAGCCCCTATATACAGCAGCCCCAGTGGTATTGCAGCCCCAGTGGTGTATACAGCAGCCCCTATATACAGCAGCCCCAGTGGTATTGCAGCCCCAGTGGTACTGCAGCCCCTATATACAGCAGCCCCAGTGGTATTGCAGCCCCAGTGGTATTGCAGCCCCTATATACAGCAGCCCCAGTGGTATTGCAGCCCCAGTGGTATTGCAGCCCCTATATACAGCAGCCCCAGTGGTATTGCAGCCCCAGTGGTGTATACAGCAGCCCCTATATACAGCAGCCCCAGTGGTATTGCAGCCCCAGTGGTACTGCAGCCCCTATATACAGCAGCCCCAGTGGTATTGCAGCCCCAGTGGTATTGCAGCCCCTATATACAGCAGCCCCAGTGGTATTGCAGCCCCAGTGGTATTGCAGCCCCTATATACAGCAGCCCCAGTGGTATTGCAGCCCCAGTAATGCAGGGCCCCTATATACAGCAGCCCCAGTGGTATTGCAGCCCCAGTAATGCAGGGCCCCTATATACAGCAGCCCCAGTGGTAGTATACAGGCAGCCCCAGTAATGCAGGGCCCCCCCCTCATGCTCCGGTCTCCTGTAAAGCAAATTATACTTATCAGTGCCCGCTGCCGTCCGCGCCCGCATCTGCCGACATCCCGATCCTCCGTCTTCATGCATCTTCTTCCTGTTTCCTGTGTGCGTCGCCGGTAATGACGTCATTGCCTGCGACGCGCACAGAAGCAGGAAGAAGATGAATGAAGATGGAGGATCGCATGTCGGCAGCGGCGGGCGCGGACGGCAGCGGGCACTGATAAGTATAACTTGCTTTACAGGTGACCGGAGCATGAGGGGGGGGGCCCTGCATTACTGGGGATGCGGGGGCTGCTGTATACCGCTGTATACAGCAGCCCCCGCACTGACTCGCGTATAAGCCGAGGGGGGTACTTTTCAGCCCAATTTTTGGGCTGAAAAACTCGGCTTATACGCGAGTATATACGGTACTTTACTTTTTGATTTTTATTAATAAATGCTCTGTCTACTTACTTTGTGAATTTTATCTGCAAAATATTCTTTGTTAAACCATTCTATTTTGTTATAACTAAGAACAGTTAGTTACTATCCTGGGCAATGTCGGGTACTAAAGCTAGGGAACCAGATAATAGGCCACTATGGTTAAACAGGCAAACTCTGAGTAAACAAAAACCTATATGACAAATGAGTTATCAGCCCAAATTATGGTATAAAATTAATCAATTTTATTGGTACATAATTAAAATATACAAAACATATATAAATAATACATCAATAGATAAAATACACCACGATAATAATGCATCCAAATATTGCGGATCAGAAACAGGGATGAGAGCCACAGAAAATATTAAATAATATGCTAATCTACAAGGGTATTTCACATACTATATAAGTCTATAAGACACCTGCATAAATCAATTATTTAAGTTCATAAGGGTTCCCTAAATGATATATTAGTACAACCAGGAGAGATAATAGAGAAAAATATCAGTTTCCAATTCCCACAAACACGTAATATGGTCCTGAGAGGCTCTATATGTAAAAGCTAAAGTGCCATGTGCAATACAATTAAACACCAAAAAACTAAATTAGATGCAATTAAAAAAATCTGCCTATCTGTATATAATAGTGAGTAAAGTGCCACATCTTCACAAAACATAAAGGATAGTGGTAAAAAATAGTGGTAAAAAGAGTGGTAAAAAATCAATATCACACATAATAGTTCTTTCACAGAAATGCTAAAAATATGAAGGCAGTATAAAGTGACAAAAAGTATTTCAACAAGGCAAATTTGAGTGAACAAACAAATGGTTAGGCTACCTTCACATTTGCAGATGTTTACGCCGCGTACGATGCGCATGCCCATCAGCATGTGGAAACGCATATAAAAGCATGTAAACGTTGCAGATTTCATCAGCATACGTATGCGCATACTGATGATACGCACTGCTTATGCATGCGTTTTTATCATGCGCATGCTGTTTCTATCTGCATGCGTTTCAGAAATTACCCCTAATTTTCATCACTCCACCTACTGGAACGCCCCTGGGCGGTGGCCTAGGGACCACATAAAAATAGGCCGAGTTCAGTACCAGTCCTCTTTCTGAGCTGCTGATTACAGAGCCAAGATGGACCTAGGATTCTCAAGCTTTCAACGCGATTTGGATCTGGCGATGAACCTTGGAGTGTCGTACGCAATCGCTTGCGAGGAACATGACAGATAACAGACAGCAGTAGCACAATGAGACTCCAGCAAACCCAACAATGTTGGCTTTAAAATCAACACCATAGTCACTGTACCCATCAGGAATGAAAGAAAGCAAACAGCTTTACTACAGGGCACAAGGTCTACACACCCTAATGCAAACTACAGTTTTATATACTTTACCAAACACATGGAGCCAGGAGCCAGGGACAGAGCCAGGTAGAGGTCCAATGTAGCAGTCCGGCAGATGGATCCAATGAGATGTCCAGCCAGGGAGAGATGCAGACCATGGAGGATCCATCAATACATCCAGCAGGTAAATCCAGGGAACGATCCACTCCAGCAGGTTCCAGTAGTCTTCATCACTCCATGGTCCAAAGGGCAGGCAGCGAGTTTGCAATGGGAGGAGAGGCAACTTTTATACAGGATGTTTGGGGGGCTGTGTCATGGGCGGAGTTTGTCCAGCTCTTAATTGCCTGCAAAAGGGCCATACGCATGCGCACCGTCAGCAACATCCGCAAATCGTCGCGCATGCTTGCGCACTCATAGGGACTAATGAATGCACCATGCGCTGGCGTGCGCATGCTGGCTCTTTTCAGACGCGCCGAAAATTCCTACATGCTGCGTCCCGCGGCGGACATTAGGGCCCTCCATCATGCGCATGCGTACAGATACGCGGACATACGCGACATAATTTATTTCTTGCGGATGAATGCGCATACCATGTAAAATATAGGTGCGCAGTCCGCATGCGTATTTTAACATGAACGTAAGCACCGTGCGCAGTGCGAACATCTGCAAATGTGAAGGCAGCCTTACAGTATAAAACAAGGGTGAACTATAACCCAAAAAGTGGAGCAGTGCACATAAAAGAAACTCTCAGAAATAGACCAGTATACATAGAAAGGATGATCTAAGATCCTAATCCATAAAACCATGGGATAGAATTAAACCCAAAATCTCCCTAGGTAGTACAACATTAATTCCACCACAAAGGAGAGATGTAATTCTCCTATGCTAGAACATACACAGATAGCCAAATGAGTAAGTGCAGGAGTCCTAGACAAGAACCTAGTAAATCCTCATAGATACATCCGCTACAAACAACATGCAGCCTCCCATTTATCTCCTATACTGAGGTGGGACAAGTGTCCAGTAAGATCTAATCACCTCAGTGGAGGTATAATTACCTGTCCAACTATGATGCACCGTCACCCTGACGCATTTCGCCCTGCGGCTTCTACTAAAGCTAGTAGATACAGTGCGTTGTGAAAGTATTCGGCCCCCTTGAACTTTTCAACCTTTTGCCACATTTCAGGCTTCAAACATTCTAATTTATTTGTGAAGAATCAATAACAAGTGGGACACAATCGTGAAGTGGAACGAAATTTATTGGATATTTTAAACTTTTTTAACAAATATAAAACTGAAAAGTGGGACGTGAAATATTATTCGGCCCCTTTACTTTCAGTGCAGCCAAATCAATCCAGAAGTTCAGTGAGGATCTCTGAATGATCCAATGTTGTCCTAAATGACTGGTAATGATAAATAGAATTCACCTGTGTGTAATCAAGTCTCCGTATAAATGGACCTGCTCTGTGATAGTCTCAGGGTTCTGTTTCAAGTGCAGAGAGCATCATGAAGACCAAGGAACACACCAGGCAGGTCCGAGATACTGTTGTGGCGAAGTTTAAAGCTGGATTTGGATACAAAAAGCTTTCTCTAGCTTTAAACATCTCGAGGAGCACTGTGCAAGCGATCATATTGAAATGGAAGGAGTATCAGACCACTACAAATCTACCAAGACCCGTCCGTCCCTCTAAACTTTCATATCGGACAAGGAGAAGACTAATCAGAGATGCAGCCAAAAGGCCCATGATCACTCTGGATGAACTGCAGAGATCTACAACTGAGGTGGGAGAGTCTGTCCATAGGACAACAATCAGTTGTACACTGCACAAATCTGGCCTTTATGGAAGAGTGGCAAGAAGAAAACCATTTCTCAAAGATCTCCATAAAAAGTCTTGTTTGAGGTTTGCCACAAGCCACCTAGGAGACACACCAAACATGTGGGATAAGGTGCAACCAAAATCAAACTTTTTGGCCATAATGCAAAACGATATGTTTGTCTTAAAAGCAACACAGCTCATCACCCTCAAAACACCATCCCCACTGTCAAACATGGTGGTGGCAGCATCATGGTTTGGGCCTGCTTTTCTTCAGCAGGGACAGGAAAGATGGTTAAAATTGATGGGAAGATGGACAGAGCCAAATAAAGGACTATTCTGAAAGAAAACCTGTTGGAGTCTGCAAAAGACCTGAGACTGAGACGGAGATTTATCTTCCAGCAAGACAATGATCCCAAACATAAAACAAAATCTACAATGGAATGGTTCAAAAATAAACGTATCCAGGTGTTAGAATGGCCAAGTCAAAGTCCAGACCTGAATCCAATCGAGAATCTGTGGAAAGAGCTGAAAACTGCTGTTCACAAACGCTCTCCATCCAACCTCACTGAGCTCCAGCTGTTTTGCAAGGAAGAATGGGCAAGAATTTCAGTCTCTCAATGTGCTAAACTGATAGAGACATACCCCAAGCGACTTGCAGCTGTAATCACAGCAAAAGGTGGTGCTACAAAGTATTAACTCAAGGGGGCCAAATAATATTGCACGCCCCACTTTTCAGTTTTTTGTTAAAAAAATGTAAAATATTCAATAAATTTTGTTCCACTTCACGATTGTGTCCCACTTGTTTTTGAATCTTCAAAAAAGTATTAGAATTTATATCTTTATGTCTGAAGCCTGAAATGTGGCAAAAGGTTGAAATGTTCAAGGGGGCCAATTACTTTCACAATGCAATGTATATACAAGTGCATCTTAATAAATTAGAATACCATCAACAATATTTATTTTTCAGTTATTCAATACAAAAAGTGAAACACATAATATCTAGAGTCATTGCAAACAGAGTGATCTATTTCAATTGTTTATTTCTGTTAATGTTGATGATTATGGCTTACAGTCAATGAAAACTCAAAAGTCATTATCTCAGAAAATTAGAATAATTACCACAAAACAAAGGCTTTGTAAGCGTTTATAATGGTCCCTTAGACTTGTTCAATAGGCTACACAATCATGGGGAAGCTTGCTGACTTAACCGATGTCCAGAAGTCAGTCACTGACACACTCCACAAGGAGGGTAAGCCACAAAAGGTCATTGCTAAACAAAACTGGCTGTTCACAGAGTGCTGTATTCAAGCAAATTAATGGAAAGTTGAGTGTAAGGAAAAGATGTGGTAGAAAAAGGCGCACAAGCAACCAGGATAACCGCAGCCTTGAAAGAATTGTTAGGAAAAGGCCATACAAAAATTTGGGGGAGATTCACAAGGAGTGTACTGCTGCTGGAGTCAGTTCTTCAAGAGCCACCACACACAGACGTGTTCAGAACATGGACTACAACTGTCGCATTCCTTGTGTCAAGCCACTCATGACCAACAGACAACGCAGGAGGTGTCTTAGGGCCCTTTCACATCTGCGTTTTTCGTAATTCGCGGCAGATGCGGTGAAAAAACCGCATCTGCCGCGTTTACCGCATAACCGTTCCACTTGCGGCACGGTTGCGGTTTTTTCTATGCAAAGTATAGGCATACTTGCGGCAGGTGCGGCAAGTGCGGTTTTGCACTTGCGGCAGGTGCGGCCGCGAAAAAAACCGCGGCTTACTGCGGTTTTTTTCGCGGCCGCACCTGCCGCAAGTGCAAAACCGCACTTGCCGCACCTGCCGCAAGTATGCCTATACTTTGCATAGAAAAAACCGCAACCGCGCCGCAAGTGGAACGGTTAGGGCCCTTTCACATCAGCGTTTTTTTAAATTTGCGGCAGATGCGGTGAAAAAACCGCATCTGCCGCAACTGCCGCATAACGGTTCCACTTGCGGCACGGTTGCGGTTTTTTCCATAGGAAGTATAGGGGGACTTGCGGCAGATGCGGCAAGTGCGGTATTGCACTTGCGGCAGGTGCGGCAGAGAAAAAAACCGCGGCTTACTGCGGTTTTTTTCTCTGCCGCACCTGCCGCAAGTGCAATACCGCACTTGCCGCATCTGCCGCAAGTCCCCCTATACTTCCTATGGAAAAAACCGCAACCGTGCCGCAAGTGGAACCGTTATGCGGCAGTTGCGGCAGATGCGGTTTTTTCACCGCATCTGCCGCAAATTTAAAAAAACGCTGATGTGAAAGGGCCCTTATGCGGTAAACGCGGCAGATGCGGTTTTTCACCGCATCTGCCGCGAATTACGAAAAACGCAGATGTGAAAGGGCCCTTACCTGGGCCAAGGAGAAAGAGAACTGGACTAATGCTCAGTGGTCCAATGTGTTGTTTTAAGATGAAAGTACATTTTGCATTTCATTTTGAAATCAAGGACCCAGAATCTGGAGGAAGAGTGGAGAGAGCATAATCCAAGCTGCTTGAGGTCTCGTGTGAAGTTTCCACAATCAGTGATGGTTTGGGGAGCCATGTTATCTGCTGGTGTAGGTCCACTATGTTTTATCAAGATCAAAGACAGTACTGACGTCTACCAGGAGATTTTAGAGCACTTCATGCTTCCCTCTCTCAATATGTTTTTTGGAGAGGTAGATTTCGTTTTCCAACAGGACTTGGCACCTGTCCACACTGCCAAAAGTGCCAATATCTGGTTTAATAACCACAGTATCACTGTGGTTGATTGGCCAGCAAACTCGCCTGACCTAAACCCCATAGAGAATCTATGGGGTATTGTCAAGAGGAAGATGAGAGACACCAAAACCAACAATGCAGTCGAGCTGCAGGCTGCTATCAAAGCAACCTGGGCTTCCATAACACCTCAGCTGTGCCACAGGCTGATCGCCTCCATGCCATGCCGCATTGATGCAGTAATTCATGCAAAAGGAGCCCCGACCAAGTATTGAGTGCATTTACTGTACATACTTTTCAGTAGGCCAATAGTTATGATATAAAAATAATTATTTCAGTTGGTTTTATATAACATTCTAATTTTCTGAGATAATAAATTTTGGGTTTTTATTGGCTATAAGTCATAATCATCAACATTAGCCGAAATAAAGACTTGAAAAAGTTTGTAATGACTCAATATATGCTTTTCACTTTATCTATTGAATTACTGAAATAAATTGACTTTTTGATGATATTCTAGTTTATTGAGATGCGCATGTATCTTGTGTGACAATTGTGCTCAGTTCCCTGATGACTAACAAAGCTACCTCTAGTGATACACATGGTTTTTTTTCTAACATTCCCTTCGTCTGGTTCACCCTGTTTTACTAAAGGCCACATCACACGCATCAATCTAATGAACGATTTTGTTAGCGATCACATGCACGCGCGATCACTAACAAAATCGTTCAGATCGCTGGTGAGCTGTCACACAGGGAGACTCACCAGCGATCAGTGGACAATCAACATCGTGGAAATTATTTAAATATCGTTTCCACGATGTCTTGCTCCCGCTGCCAGGCTGCGGTAAGCGGGAGCAGGCTGGTCTCCAAGGTAAACAGTGGGTATTTAGGCAGCGCGCTCTGCCTAAATACCCGAAGTATACCTTGGTTACCAGCCTTCTCCGCTCACCAGCTGGTATCTAAGGTACACAGCGGGTAACTAGGGTCCCACTGTTTACCTTGGAGACCAGCTCCCAGCGCTTGCAGAGAGGCGCTGGGAGCTGGCTTATCGGTCGTCTCAGCGATGCTGCGTGTCCACCCGGCGACCAACGATAGATTTGAGGTCCCATCCACAAATCAAACGATAAATGATCAGCCGACTGATCAGTCATCGTTTGTTGTGTCACACGCAACGATGTCGTTTCGACATCATTCACGCGTCACAAAACACGTGACTTTTGAACGATATCAGCAACGATATCGTTATGTGTGACGGTACCTTAACAGCATATGGAACCTTTCTCTTTGCCAGCCAGCTCTCCAGCGGGACATGACCTGTCTGTCTTGCTATTAGCTTTTGCATATTCACGGTGCTATTTTTTGCATTATTCCATTCATTCCAACATACAGATCAGTTATGGGTATCTTCCCTTTATTGTTTTTTTTTTTGGTCATTTTTATAGTCCTGTATTTATAGGTCTGGGCCTATCATAGAATTCTATGAGCACTAACATACAGTTGTGGCCAAAGTATTGAAAGCCCTGCAATTCTGTCAGATAATACTCAGTTTCTTCCTGAAAATAATTGCAATCACAAATTCTTTGGTATTATTATCTTCATTTAATTTGTCTTCAATGAAAAAACACAAAAGAGAATGAAGCAAAAAGCAAAACATTGATAATTTCACACACAACTCCAAAAATGGGCCAGACAAAAGTGTTGGCACCCTCAGACTAATACTTGGTTGCACAACCTTTAGCCAAAATAACTGCGATCAACCGCTCTAATGTACTTGTCTTGTTGCTCAGTTGTGCAGCGGGGCCTCCCACGTCTCTTTCTACTCTGGTTAGAGCCTGTTTGTGCTCTCCTCTGAAGGGAGAAGTACTCACTGTTGTAGGAAGTCTTCAGTTTCTTGGCAATTTCTTATATGGAATAGCCTTCATTTCTAAGAATAAGCATAGACTGTCAAGTTTCACATGAAAGTTCTCTTTTTCTGGCCATTTTGAGAGTTTCATAGAACAAACAAATGTAATGTTCCAGATTCTCAACTAGCTCAAAGGAAGGTCAATTTTATAGCTTCTCTAATCAGGCAAACCATTTTCAGCTGCGCTAACATACTTGTACAAGGGTTTGCTAGGGTTTTGTAAACATCCATTAGGCTTCTTACACAGGAAACACAATGTATCATTAAAACACTGGAGTGGTGGTTGATGGAAATGGGCCTCTATACACCAATGTAGATATTGCATTTAAAACCAGACATTTGCAGCTAGAATAGTAATTTACCACATTAACAATGTATAGAGTGTATTTCTGATTTAATAATGTTAGCTTCATTGAAAAAAATGTGCTTTTCTTTAAAAAATAAGGAAATTTCTAAATGACCACAAACTTTTGAACGGAAGAGTAATATACAGTAGTTTGATTTTTTTTTTTTAATTACCTAGTCAATATTTTGGTGTGCATGATCTTTTCTCCTTTTTTTCTAGGTTATTCTTGGCTTTTTCTGCTTGATACTGCATCCACTGTGTTTGATTATGGCAGAGCACCCTCTTTATGTATTGATACACACAGCCATGCACAAATGCAGCCAGGCATGCACACACATGCACACTCAATCATGCACACATGCAAGCAGCCACGCACACACATGTACACCCAGCCATGCCTAAACAGGCATGCAGCAATACACACACATGCACACCCAGCCATGCACACACATACATCTAGCCATGCACACTAATCCAGCCATGCACGCACACCCAGCCATGCACACACATGTATACCCAGCCATGCACACAGACAAATTAGGGCTATTTTTATATAGAAAAGCAACACACATCGCTCATCTTCCCTGGGCTTGTCTCCCAGCTCTCTCTCCGGCAGGAATGTGATATAGCAGGGATGCTGCATGACATCACAGCTTGTAGACATGGATGCGCTCAGAGCCTTGTCTGCTGGCAGTGACGCAGCCGGCCCAGCACACTGAAAAAGTATTAGGTACAGTGCTGCCAGCCGAAGAACATGCAACTGGTCTTACGGGCGACCACGAACAGTTGCTAGGGGAGCTTGCAGGCAGAGACTGGCCTACGCAATCTGCCAGTCTGGCACCTCTCTCCACAAGCGCTCTGCTCTGGAAGGTGAGCATGTAATGTAGGCCATGTCCACACACCTCCGCTGTAAGTATTTAGCGGTTTTCCTCTAAATACTTAGGTTTTTTCTGAGAAGCGGAGGTGTGTGTGTGCCGCCGCTTTCTGCGATCGCAGCCCATGGTTACCCGATGTGTATCATGGTAACCATTTCACACAGCAGGCTGCCTAGTGTCCGCTTTCCCAGAGCGGACAGGGAAACGCTGCTAGCAGCGTTTCCCTGTCCGCTCGGCTTAAGCAGACACTAGGAAGCCTGCTGTGTGAAATGGTTACCACGATACACATTGGGTAACCATGGGCTGCGTCCGCAGAAAGCAGCCACACACACGCATCTCCGATTCTCGGAAAAAACCTAAGAATTTAGCGGAGAATCACTAAATACTTACAGCGGAGGTGTGTGGACATGGCCGTAAACACGCCTTGACTCAGGACTCTGATGCAGCCGCAGCCAATTTTAAGGTAAATCACCCAGTTCCAGATGTCAGGTGCATTATCAATGATGTCAGCCTGTTTGTACGGTTAAATCACCTGCGGCTGCATCCCGACCTATTAGAAAAGCGGCCATCGGTGAATTAACTTTTCAATCTTGTTAATAACAAATCTGATGGCCCTAAAGTGTTGATAAGTGACCGGCTGGGAAAGTAAATACCCCCTTTTCCCTTGGCCCAGCCTGCCCCTGCCTGGCAACAAGTCCACTAACTGCTGCTGGGCTTGTAATGTGAGATAGAGGCAGTGCTTAGCACAGGTGGAGGGTATTCCTTTATCAGTCCACCCACGCTCATAATAACAAACCACTGGTGGACAGGGCAGATACTGGAGGACAGGGCAGATACTGTTGGACAGGGCAGATACTGCTGGTTGACAGTCAGAATAAAGCAGTGTGATAGCTGCGCAGAAGTATAGATAAGTGGCGATAACACAATGAAAGCACTGGGGCATAACTTAGTTAGTGGTGGGTGGTGTGAAGTCAGGACTACTTACAATAATCTCACCCCTATATAGTGCAATAAATTCACCAAATTCAATTATATCCTCCTCAAGACCCCTTCCCCTCTACAACATCCACAGCAAACGCACTCCTAATCTCTTCCACTCCTAATCCCTTGTAGTTTATTACGATAATCAGTTATCCTGCCACCCTCTTCCTCTTCAGAGTAATAGTCAGCTAAGCCTCTTATTCGTATACTCCATTGCAGCAATCGTAACCCTCCCATGGAATTATAATCTCACATAATTTCATCAGAGGCGTAGTAAGGGTGGAACATCTGAGTGGGCCCCTAACAAGGTAACCATGTGTACAACTACGGTGGCACATCCTAATAGGTATAGGGGAATGTCAGCAGATGACTAGGCTGTTACTGAAAATCACTATACATAGATTAACACTACTGTTACCGCCATATGGTGACCGTATAGTATAGGGGCAGACAAAGATATCACGGGGCCTCATAGCAGAAGTTCTAATTGCCCCTCCAAGAAATACAGCCCTTATAAAGTAATTATCCTACCATTGAAGCCCCTGGATTGCCCTTTCAATAGCATCCATAAAGTATGATGCTGTGGCGCCCCTGCGTCTTGGTCGCCACAGTGGTACTCCACAGGTGAGGTGCCATTGCTCTCAGGTAAGACAGGTAAGAACCTGAGACACACATCTTACCCTCAACACCATTCCCAACTCCATGCCAGGAGATGATGGGAGGAAGAAAATCACTTAGAGCAGACCCCGTCTGCTGGCTGGAGGAAAGAGTAGGTTAGAAGGGGGTGGGAACACAGTAAGTTGGAGAGCGAGGAAGAAGAAGCAGCAGCAAGATGGAGTTCTAGGGAAGGCTAGAGCTGGGGCGGAGTGGGACCAGTGGGTAGGTCGCCACAGAACTCTGGCCAGAGGGACCCCGAATCTCCAACCGCTGTTCAGGTCGTTGGTAGAAGAACTAGCAGCATGAGGGGACCGGCCCCAATATGGTGTGAAAACTGTATGTTCAAGCCAGGAAACCGGAGGCTACTGGACTACACGTGCAGTGGTCAACCCACTGTACACTCCTAGGCACAGTGACTACAGAGGGTCAAGAGGATGTGCCAGGCTATCGCGCGACAGGACCCGCAGTCGCCTGCCTTGTAGCACGAAGGTGCAGGGCAGGGGAACGAGAGAAGATCAGCTCAGAATGGTCAACAGAGGAAGGCTTATGAAGGGTGTCTCAGCAGAATGTTCCTGCACTAGCTAAGAGCTGGCCAAGCTGCAATCTGGAAGACCACAGTACCAGGCTGGGTCTACATTGAAAAGAGCAGCAGTAAAAGAAACCTGGTAAGAACTGCAATCCCTGTGTGTGTCCACTCCTTCTGCGCCTTTCTGCACTACCACCACCACCATCCACACTGACTCTAATATCAAACCCTAGGGGCCCGCTCCACCTGTGGGGAGTGTTTCATCTAAGCTGCTATAACATCTATTCCCTGGGATACAATCAGCAGCGCTGGTCATCCCTGACCAGGCACCACAGGTGGCGTCACAAATAAACTTTATTAATCCCTGTACATAATCCCCCTTTTCATGCTTGGTCTGGGCCACGACTGCCGGGGCTGCCACCGTGACTTCTCCCTGACTACACTCGGTTGGTCGAGTACCCCAGGCCCTTACGGCTGTTGCAATGCAAACAAAAGTGCCCCCAAAACACTGTATGATCCCCCACATACCTTTCATACACAGTATGATATTCAACTGTGACCCCAACACAGCCCTTCATACAGTACAATAGCCCCAACACAACCCTGTGCACTGTGTGATGGCCACCACGCATATTCACACGGTATAATGACCCTCAACAAAGCCCTCAAATAGCCTTCCATGAACTATAAAGGCTCCCTCATAGTCCTCCAAATATTATAATGCACCCCCATAATACTCCATAGAATAATTCAGCCCCCTAGCCTTCTATATATTACAATGCATCTACATATAGGATTATGCACTCCCTAAATTTCTCCACATTATAATGCAGCCTCCATATAATCTAATGCACCATCCATATTCCCCCATAGTTTATAATGCAGTCTCTAAAGAATATTATGCTCCACCATAGATTATAATGCAGCCTCTAGATATTTTAATGCTACACCATGGATTATAGTCCAGAATCTATATATTATAATGCTCCGCCATAGATTATAATGCAGCCTCTAGATATTATAATGCTCCGTCATAGATTATAATGTAGCCTCTAGATATATTATAATGCTCCACTATAGATTATAATCCAGCCTCTATATTTTATAATAATCTGCTACAGATTATAATGCAGCCTCTAGATATTATAATTTTTGGTCATAGATTATAATGTCGCCACTAGGAATTATAATGCAGCCTCTAGATATTATAATGATCTGCCATAGATTATAAACAGCCTCTATATATATTATAATGCACCGCTATAGATTATAATGCAGCCTCTAAATATTATAATACTCTCTAATAGATTATAATGCTGACTTTATTTATAATGTTCCGCCATAGATAATAATCCAACCTCTAGATAGTATAATGCTCTGCAATGGATTATAATGCATCCTCTATATATACAGTATAATCCTCTGCCATAGATTATAATGCAGCCTCTATATATATTATAATGCTACACCATAAATTATACTGCAGCCTCATTATATATTGTAATGCTCCACCATAGATAATAATGCAGCCTCTATATATATTATAATGCTACACCATAAATTATACTGCAGCCTCAATATATATTGTAATGCTCCACCATAGATTATAAACAGCCTCTATATATATTATAATGCACCGCTATAGACTATAATGCAGCCTCTAAATATTATGGTACTCTCTAATAGATTATAATGCAGACTCTATTTATAATGTTCTGCCATAGATAATAATCCAACCTCTAGATAGTATAATGCTGTGCAATGGATTATAATGCATCCTCTATATATACAGTATAATCCTCTGCCATAGATTATAATGCAGCCTCTATATATATTATAATGCTACACCATAAATTATACTGCAGCCTCAATATATATTGTAATGCTCCACCATAGATTATAATGCAGCCTCTCTATATATACAGTATAATCCTCTGCCATGGATAATAATGCAGCCTCTATATATACTATAATGCTACACCATAAATTATACTGCAGCCTCATTATATATTGTAATGCTCCACCATAGATAATAATGCAGCCTCTATATATATTATAATGCTACACCATAAATTATACTGCAGCCTCAATATATATTGTAATGCTCCACCATAGATTATAATGCAGCCTCTCTATATATACAGTATAATCCTCTGCCATGGATAATAATGCAGCCTCTATATATACTATAATGCTACACCATAAATTATACTGCAGCCTCATTATATATTGTAATGCTCCACCATAGATAATAATGCAGCCTCTATATATATTATAATGCTACACCATAAATTATACTGCAGCCTCATTATATATTGTAATGCTCCACCATAGATTATAATGCAGACTCTGTATATACAGTATTTTGCAAATTTTATTGTTTCAATAACAGGAGAGGTCATAAATATCATATCAGAGTGAATCAGACACCCTCACCTCCTCACCTGAGCAGGTGACCCCTTTAGCTTCATGTTTAATCTATGCATTAAATATTCTCCTGCGCCACGTGTTTTTTTTCTTTTTCTGCCATTTGTTTTGGCTATTTGGTATTTCCGTCAAGCTTGGTTTTATTGACATAATATGCAGTTATGCTAGTTATTTACTGTAAATTTGTTTAGTACTGAAACCAATTATTAAAATATGAAGGCAATGAGTAAGTTAATTTATAATTCCTGAAAATGAAGCATGCAATTTAGTGTTAAAGATATATTGTAAATAAAACAATATTGCATTGTGCTCCTCAGGGTGCTTAAGTTGCTACTTTCATCCAATAGAGTGTTATGTATAAATAAAAGAGTGCATTATGTATGTTTTCAGTAGAAGTATATTTCTTGACACCTTTTACACGTGTTATGAAATAGAAAAGAATAGAAAAAGCACCAGAAAATTATCATTTTAAAATGAGTAGAAAAAGTAAATAAATGAGGTGATTAGAAGATTGAAAGTAACATGAATCTTAGCCATGATATCCACTATAACTAAATATTACTCTCTTTGAGCAGTTAGAGCCCAACTCTCCCTTTTGGATCCAAACACGCCCCCTCCCCAGTCTACAATATTCCCAGCCTCCCCCCGACTGCTACAGGCCCGAACCAACCCCTAATGTGAACACCCACCCCCATTGCAAACAGCCGTCCCCTCCACCGACACAATATGCAGATTCCGCAGCTGTGAAGGAGATTCAGCACACTGTCAGTGGAGGACACAATATAGTGTGTGCGCTCACCCTGTGGCCCTGTATTATGGCGCGTGTGCTCACCTAATCCAGTGTGGCCGCTGGCAATGGAACCGAGGACCGCAGCTGTCGGTCTCTGTGCATAGAGAATACTGGCTCCACTGCACAGAGCTGGTCCTGTCTATAATGCAGCTGCCAACTCTGAGTCCCGGCATCTGTGCAGTGGAGCTGATGCTCCTCCTTTCTGTATCTCCTGTAGTACGTAGAGGGGCACAGAGCCGGTGGAACTGGTCCTGTGTTTACCGCAACTGCTGGTTTTCTATGCCCAGCTCTGTGCTGCAGGAGATACAGAGAGGAGGAGCATCGGCTCCACTGCACAGAGGCCGGGACACAGAGAGTCGGTAGCTGCATTATAGACAGGACCGGCTCTCTGTGCAATGGAGCCGGTATTGTCTATGTACAGAGATCCGGCCGCTACCGCCCTCGGCTCCACTGACAGCGGCCAAAGGGGACTAGGTGAACACACCATAATACTGGGTGAGCGCACATACCATACTGCATACAGCAGTACCCTCTTCCACTGAGAGTGTGCCGAATCTCCTTCACAGCTGCGGATTCAGCACATTGTGTCAGTGGAGGGGACCACTGTATGCAATGGGGTGAGTCATCACATTAGGGGTTGGGGTGGGCCTGTAGCAAACTGGGGTGGCCGGGTATACTGGGACTGGGGGTGGGGGCGTGTTTGGAGGAGTCTGGGTGTAACATCCTGTTCTGTATTTACATGCAGGCTCCAGCACAAACATGCCCCCTGGTTGTTCTCCTGCAGATGCAGATTTCTAGATGACAATGCAAAATGTTGATAGGATGTACACCATGTTTCAAATTATTATGCAAATGTTCTTTTTCTCTGATTTTCCTAAATGGTCGGTGCAAATGACGATCAGTGTAATAAAAGTTATCACCCGCTAGAGTATACATCGAATTTTATTGAAGAAACCTCCCAATGATCTACTACAGTGTTGGCCAAAAGTATTGACATCCCTGCAATTCTGTCACATAATACTCAGTTTCTTCCTGAAAACAGTTGCAATCACAAATTCTTTGGTATTATTATCTTCATTTAATTTGTCTTCAATGAAAAAAAACACAAAAAGAATTGTTCTAAAGCCAAATTGGATATAGTTCCACATCAAACATAAAAAAGGGGGTGGACAAAAGTATTGGCACTGTTAAAAATATCATGATGCTTCTCTAATTTGTGTAATTAACAGCACCTGTAACTTACCTGTGGCACCTAACAGGTGTTAGCAATAACTAAATCACACTTGCAGCCAGTTGACATGGATTAAAGTTGACTCAACCTCTGTCCTGTTTCCTTGTGTGTACCACATTGAGCATGGAGAAAAGAAAGAAGACCAAAGAACTGTCTGAGGACTTGAGAAACCAAATTGTGAGGAAGCATGAGCAATCTCAAGGCTACAAGTCCATCTCCAAAGACCTGAATGTTCCTATGTCTACTGTGTGCAGTGTCATCAAGAAGTTTAAAGCCCATGGCACTGTGGCTAATCTCCCTATATGTGGACGGAAAAGAAAAATTGACAAGAGATTTCAACGCAAGATTGTGCGGATGGTGGATAAAGAACCTCGACTAACATCCAAACAAGTTCAAGCTGCCCTGTAGTCTGAGGGTACAACAGTGTCAAACCGAACTATCCGTCGGCGTCTAAATGAAAAAGGACTGTATGGTGGAAGACCCAGGAAGACCCCACTTCTTACCCCGAGACATAAAAAAGCCAGGCTGGAGTTTGCCAAAACTTACCTGAGAAAGCCTACAACGTTTTGGAAGAATGTTCTCTCTTTCTGGGCAAAGGCATCAACATAGAGTTTACAGGAGAAAAAAAGAGGCATTCAAAGAAAAGAACACGGTCCCTACAGTCAAACATGGTGGAGGTTCCCTGATGTTTTGGGGTTGCTTTGCTCCCTCTAGCATTAGACTGCTTGACCGTGTGCATGGCATTATGAAGTCTGAAGACTACCAACAAATTTTGCAGCATAATGTAGGGCCCAGTGTGAGAAAGCTGGGTCTCCCTCAGAGATCATGGGTCTTCCAGCAGGACAATGACCCAAAACACAGTTCAAAAAGCACTAGAAAATGGTTTGAGAGAAAGCACTGGATACTTCTAAGGTGGCCAGCAATGAGTCCAGACCTGAATCCCATAGAACACCTGTGGAGAGATCTAAAAATGGCAGTTTGGAGAAGGCACCCTTCAAATATCAGGGACCTGGAGCAGTTTGCCAAAGAAGAATGGTCTAAAATTCCAGCAGAGCATTGTAAGAAACTCATTGATGGTTACCGGAAGCGGTTGATCGCAGTTATTTTGGCTAAAGGTTGTGCAACCAAGTATTAGGCTGAGGGTGCCAATACTTTTGTCCGGCCCATTTTTGGGGTTTTGTGTGAAATGATCAATATTTTGCTTTTTGCTTCATTCTCTTTTGTGTTTTTTTCATTGAAGACAAATTAAATGAAGATAATAATACCAAAGAATTTGTGATTGCAATCATTTTCAGGAAGAAACTGAGTATTATCTGACAGAATTGCAGGGGTGTCAATAATTTTGGCCAACACTGTATGTTAATACTTGTTTATCTTGAATATAATTAAATAAAACATTGAAAAGAAAGAAATGAGACCCTCACTCCAGCCGAACTCATCAACACCAATATGAACAGGCCCAAAAAGTTTATTACAACCTGGTTTTTTTTAAACACAGTTACACTTTTATAAATTGTGGACAGCTTTCCCAGCAAGACTCTATCTCTTCTTTTACAAAATTACAATTGAGAGGAAAGGCAGGGGGCATCTATGGGAGAGCACAGTACGGATTCTGTCATTTCTTTTGCTACCTGTGCAAAGCGTGGCACTCAAGAAGAGTTTGTCTTCAGCTGCTGGATTCGAGGTGACAAAGCTCACTTCATCATACTGAGAGCTTTGTCATTTTGGTTGCTGCCTATGGAGAGTTCAACACTATTTGGCAAACTCCTATTCATTGCTGCGCTCTACATAGAAACATGTAGAGCAGCAGCACCAATATGTCACTTTCTGCACACATTTGCCACTCCAAGGAGAACTGTTAGTGGGCGGATAACAAAATTTTGTTTCCTCATAGAATTTGGCAAACAGCCCTGCAGTACTCCCACTGGACTGGGCTCTGAAGGTAAAATTTATCTTTGATAGTATTGGTCTTCTCATATGGATTAAAGGGACTGTTAAAACACCCCAGGCCAGAAGGCCTGGGTGCAACTGCAACCTCTACACTGGGTTGAAGGAGCCTATAAAAGAGAGATTCTACTAGCATCGGGAAATCTACTGTATATACAGCATTGTATACAGTAACATATTTTTCAGCTATATATATATAAAACCAACACTGTATGTTCCTTTAAAATTATTGCAAATCATAAGTGTATGCTTCTATATCTTCTATAATGCTCAGTGCTGATGATTGTGGTTGAGCCAGTGCAGGTATCAGTGTGGCGGATATCTGAAACAGAACTCCCACTGTGGTGCTGTGAATCCACCATGGCAACCATACAGCTAATAATAGATGATCTATATCAGCTCTCAGTCTAGAGTACAGATAAAATAAGAATCCCCCTTTGCATGTACTAGAATAAGTACATCATAGCAGATATTCGATCTGCAGCTTTTAATGTTTGGCTTGTAATTCAAAAAATAATATAAGATCAGCAGAAATCCTGTGCATATACATTTCCTTTGATTGTCTTAATTTGTTACCTTCAGGAGCACACTGCTCCCAAGTTCCTGCTTTGGCAGGAGGCATTGGACTTCTGAAGATTGACCGTTTACACCAGTGTTGTGCCTGTGCTCCAAACTGTGCTCTCTCCCATTGTGCTAGCAGAGACAGTTTTGCCATAGTTGCCAACTTTACAAGAAGATAAAGATGGACAAGTCATGAGGCGCATACCGGCAACTTTTTGTCTCATAGCTAGACCCATTTACCATTTTATTCTCCACTGGCTACATAAAGGAAATGTTAGAAGATAATGAACAAAAAAAAAAAAACAATGGCGGCATAACATTATTGTCAACATTTCAGCCCATTTGGAATTTGTTTTCCGTTTTTTCAGTACATTATATCGAAAAATGGATGGTGTGAGGTTCTCGGACTTTTTGCTATATCTGCTGTCGTTTTTGTTTTGAATCTAGTTTTTCTGTCTGCCATATTACTTCCTGTCCTGCTGCATCCACCATGCCCTCAATAAGTATGGAGTCCCCAGCCTCTATGTTTCCACCCAGTCCTTGTCTCTTTAAGCAGCCTCAGCTGTTCAATCAGTGCTTCTGAAATATGCTTCCAGCCTGTCAGACGTCTCCCTCCTAAAGCCTTTGGGGACATTGTATTACAGCCGTCCTCTTCTAGGATCCCTGGACCCCTTGTGTGTACACAGGAATCCTCCTGCTTGACATTGACATTTACAACGGACGTAAGAGAGACTTAAAGGGATCCTGTCACCTGAATCTAAGTCCCTACACTATCACTAGCTGTCCCTACACCTTCTTAACTGCTCCCTATCTATCCCTTTCTCATCTAAAGTGGCCCTATTAAACATCAGAAAAATAAGTTTAAACTTACTGAAGTCCCTGAGGCTGGGGGACTGGAAAGGCGGGCCCACGCTCCATTCAGCACTCCTCCATTGAGTAGTGCACGTGTGGCGCCCCTGCGTCCAGGAGGCCACAAAGGGAACTGCAGCCAGGCAGGTAGGACATTGTTAAACACTAACACCCTCACAGCCCACACAACCCACGTGTCAGAGAGGTTATATCCAGCCCTGAGATTAGAGACTATATGAGATCAGAGGGGTGGTGGATGAGAGCAGTGGGTTGGGCACACCAGAGGTCAGGTGACTGACAGTATATAGAGAGGGGGAGGAGTGAAGGAAAGTAGTAGGCTGAAGTAGCTGAGAAGTAAAGAGAGAAGGACATCACGATCCCTGGAAGTGCAAGGCCGAGGAGTGCAGACCCGGACTGAGCCAGTGCGAGCCAGATGGGGGGGAAAGCCCGTCCGACGCTGAAGCCACCAGGGGTGTGATAGAACAGAGCAGGGACGGTGTACCCGTGCCCTAGACAGCAGCTGAAGCTACTCACTGCAGGTGGAGAAGCCCTCCTATGGTACTAGAAGGAACAGAGAGAAGGAGCCTGGTAGAGCCTCGTGCTGAGGACTATTGGAGGCTGGGCTAAAATAGAGTGTTGGCTCTAAAGGGGACCGTAGTTTACCCGGCATCCCCAGACAACACGACGAGGGGTCTGAGTTCCAGACTGAGATCCCTAACCCAAAAGGACAGGCAGCTAAGTAACAGACTAGGACTCACAGAAGCCCGAGTCACCGTCATACTGTCCAGTGTCGCACAACACAGAGAAAGAGAAGCAATAGCCCGGAAAGGGACATTAACAGACTGTGTGAGGGGTCACAGGAGAGAGAGGCCTGGCTGCAGAAGGGAGAAAGCACCCGAATGTTGAAAGCTGTAACTGTGCTGTAAGAACTGCAAATGACTTGTAACCTGCTGAGAGAGAACAACAAGTAAAGCTTTGGAAACCCTGAATTGCCTCTCTTGTCTGCCTCTACCTGTACACCATCTTCCCTCATACAGATCCAGCCTGTCAGCACCAGCCAGGAGGAGAGATCCCTGCAGCCTGCAAAGTAAGTGTGTTACAAACTACACACAATAGACTTTTACCCTTACTGCCCCGGGGGATACAGTTCTTCCCACTGGAACTATACCATCTCCGCTGCCACTCCATCACCCCCGGAGGTTCTGCAGCAGCGGCGGCCCCATCACTGGCCGCACCAAGTGGGTGGCGTCACCCGTGACAAATACCCTTGTAAATAATTCCCCTTTAATTGCCGAGCCAGGGACACGGTCCGGACCAAGCCACCTGTGACATTCCCACTACCGTCCGGTCCGGCACCGAGTACCCCAGTCCCGTGGGGCCCGACAACCTGGTGTCACGAACAGGATCTACCCGGTCCAAAAGAATTGGACCTTGTGTGCATAAATCCTGTGTTCTGTACTTTTCCCGCCAAATCTGACCTTAATGGCAGCCATAAGGGACTAGCGCCATGTGCAGAGGAGGCGTTCCTAAGACTCCCATCGTGGGCCGGTCCGATCCAAGGCGCGAAAAGAAGGTCCCGCCCTGGCTCTCCTTAACTCCGGGAGAGCCAGCTGTCACTCTCAAGGAAGAGCCGCCGCCCCTAGACCCTCCTACCAAGAAGTTGGCGCGAACGAAGAAGGAAATCGTCATCAGGAGGGGGCGGAGCGAGCAACCGGAAGAGAAGCAGTCGCCATTCAGAGACACGAGGACAGAAGCGGAGGACGCCGAGACGAGAGCTGCAGACGGAAACCCAAGTGTGATCCCGGAGGGCCCACAGATTGCTTTAGTGGAGGAACCCGGCCAGGGAAAGACCATTTGCGAACCAGCAGAGATGGCTGAAGGCGGCGAGGAGCGTCCCTATGTCCTAGATACCCGGAGGGGTGTATTGCGGCTGCTGCCCCCAAGGGTGACACGGGCCCAAGAGGAGAACAGGACCCGGATCCAGATCGACATCGACCATTGTCAGGGCTTTGAGGCCCAAGTTAAGCGACCCGGCTGGGTCAGAGAATCACGGGAGCCCGCGGAAAGCGAGGCCGAAGGCCGTACAGCCATACTAGTGGATGTAACTACCCCGCCGATTGTGTTAAACAAGACCTGGAAGGAGGTTGACCCGCTTGGAGCCTTGCCGGAAGGGTTCCTGAGACTGCAGCAACCGCTGATACCACCACCGACAACCACCGAGGTGAGAGGGGAGCAGCTGCGCTGCTGGTGGGAGCGAGAAAAGGGCTTGTGAGGACTTGATGGGTTTCATAGGAGAGCCCGGTGGCGCAGTAGGCCACGCAGAAGTTGTCACCCGTGAGGAATACATCCGGCGATGTGTTAGAAGGTGGGAGAAGGAGGAGATCGAGAGGCTAGTGCAAAAACAAGAGATGGTAGCCCGCGCTAAGGAGGCCAAGAATGTAGCCCGCAGAGACCGCGAAATCCAAAAGTCCCCACGGCACGAGGGCCAGATAGTTAAAATTGTGGAAGAAAGGGGTTATGCCTTCGTCCGCGAACCCGGAGCGCGGTACGATATTTTCATTAACAAAAGAGAAGTGGAGGAGCAGCTCCCGCCAGACCATCCCGACAGGCAAGTGGAAATCGGAGAGTGGGTGTCGTACCACATTGCCCAAGGAGAGCGCGGCCTGTACGGCCTCCAAGTTAAGAGACTTTGCTTGCAATCTGAGGAAGGAGAGAAAGATGAAGCCTCAACTGCTGAATACTATGAGGTACGCGATGACTTTGAGGAGACAAGTTACACTGACGTGTCTGTAAACACGGATCCTGTGATAATCCTTGAAACCCCAGCACTAACAAAAGACGCTGCTACCCAAACACCGGAAAGCTATCTGCTGATTGACGCCCTGCAGCACCTGGAGTTATTCCCCAAGAGAAGATCAGCACCGCAGACGCTACCCTGGAAGCAGAAGAAGAAGGAATGAACACGGGTCCTTAAAAGAAGAAAAGAAGAAACTGTAAGTGTGAATGAAGCATTGTTCCTTATTGATCCCCCAACCTTACCTGAGTGAATGCTAGCATTCCCCTGTCTGTCTTATATGTTTGAAAAATGAACATTTGCACCATGAACAATGACTTGGTACGAACTCTCTCTTGTAAATAGTTGAGCACCTTTGTGTGCTCCCCTTTGGTTTTAAGACCAGCTGCACATGCGAGTTAATGCACGAACTTTGCATTTTTGAATCCAGAACTTTGAAGCTGCTTTTTGAGAATATTGCACTTTTTGAAAGAAGAACTTTTATACTTTTATACAGAGTAATGTGTTTATAATGTGTCTTTTACAGAAGAGGGTAATGACGAGTATATACCCATGCACTTGTTTTATAGTTAATGCAACGTTATAAGAAATGTGCCTCCCGGAAGGGAAGAAACCAAGAATACTTAATGTTTACTGTTATATAAAATGAAAATGTTTTCAGGGTGATCCATGTCGAGTCGCGCGAGGACGCGCTGTTTAACTCCGGGAGAATGTGGCGCCCCTGCGTCCAGGAGGCCACAAAGGGAACTGGAGCCAGGCAGGTAGGACATTGTTAAACACTAACACCCTCACAGCCCACACAACCCACGTGTCAGAGAGGTTACATCCAGCCCTGAGATTAGAGACTATATGAGATCAGAGGGGTGGTGGATGAGAGCAGTGGGTTGGGCACACCAGAGGTCAGGTGACTGACAGTATATAGAGAGGGGGAGGAGTGAAGGAAAGTAGTAGGCTGAAGTAGCTGAGAAGTAAAGAGAGAAGGACATCACGATCCCTGGAAGTGCAAGGCCGAGGAGTGCAGACCCGGACTGAGCCAGTGCGAGCCAGATGGGGGGGAAAGCCCGTCCGACGCTGAAGCCACCAGGGGTGTGATAGAACAGAGCAGGGACGGTGTACCCGTGCCCTAGACAGCAGCTGAAGCTACTCACTGCAGGTGGAGAAGCCCTCCTATGGTACTAGAAGGAACAGAGAGAAGGAGCCTGGTAGAGCCTCGTGCTGAGGACTATTGGAGGCTGGGCTAAAATAGAGTGTCGGCTCTAAAGGGGACCGTAGTTTACCCGGCATCCCCAGACAACACGACGAGGGGTCTGAGTTCCAGACTGAGATCCCTAACCCAAAAGGACAGGCAGCTAAGTGACAGACTAGGACACACAGAAGCCCGAGTCACCGCCATACTGTCCAGTGTCGCACAACACAGAGAAAGAAAAGCAATAGCCCGGAAAGGGACATTAACAGACTGTGTGAGGGGTCACAGGAGAGAGAGGCCTGGCTGCAGAAGGGAGAAAGCACCCGAATGTTGAAAGCTGTAACTGTGCTGTAAGAACTGCAAATGACTTGTAACCTGCTGAGAGAGAACAACAAGTAAAGCTTTGGAAACCCTGAATTGCCTCTCTTGTCTGCCTCTACCTGTACACCATCTTCCCTCATACAGATCCAGCCTGTCAGCACCAGCCAGGAGGAGAGATCCCTGCAGCCTGCAAAGTAAGTGTGTTACAAACTACACACAATAGACTTTTACCCTTACTGCCCCGGGGGATACAGTTCTTCCCACTGGAACTATACCATCTCCGCTGCCACTCCATCACCCCCGGAGGTTCTGCAGCAGCGGCGGCCCCATCACTGGCCGCACCAAGTGGGTGGCGTCACCCGTGACAAATCCCCTTGTAAATAATTCCCCTTTAATTGCCGAGCCAGGGACACGGTCCGGACCAAGCCACCTGTGACATTCCCACTACCGTCCGGTCCGGCACCGAGTACCCCAGTCCCGTGGGGCCCGACACACGCCCCGCTGGGCGGCATTATTCTTTATTCCTCGCCGCCCCCACCATTTGGAATCTCCCGACCTCTGTGACATAGTATGCACTGGCCGCGACGTCACATCCGGCGCGGTGCATTATGGGGCCGGTCACGTGATCGGCCCTATTGCATTATGATCACGTGATCGGCCCGGCTCCGCGCATGCGCAATGCGCATAATTAAAGCCGGGCCGATCACGTAATCGGCCCCATAATGCATTAGGGCCGATCACGTGACCGGCCCCATAATGTACCGCGGAGGAGTGCTGAATGGAATGTGGGCCCGCCTTTCCAGTCCCCCAGCCTCAGGGATTTCAATAAGTTTAAACTTATTTTTCTGATGTTTAATAGGGCCACTTTAGATGAGAAAGGGATAGATAGGGAGCATCTAGGAAGGTGTAGGGACAGCTAGTGATAGTGTAGGGACTTAGATTCAGGTGACAGGTTCCCTTTAAAACCTAATTCCAGAGCCTAATGCTGGACTTTAAGATTTATTCCCGCCTTTCTGTGATTTCAGCCTCTGCATGTGCAACTGTGTTTCACCCCACTCCTGTTTGTGCAATCACTTGTATGAAGTAATACAAGAACTTTCTAAACAAGCCTATGTCTCCTGTGTTCCCTTGCACCCATGCATTAGACCAGTGGTCCCCAACTCCAGGGCTCGAGGGCTGCCAACAGTGCAGGTTTTCAGGATCTCCTTAGTATTGCACAGGGCTTGTAATCATTACCTGTGCAGATGATCACATTAACACCTGTGCAACACTAAGGAAATCCTGAAATCCTGCACTGTTGGTGGCCCTTGAGGCCTGGAGTTGGGGACCTCTGCAATAGACTCTACACTGACAGTATTCTATACGTAACAGATGGTGTCATTACAAACTACAACCCACCCCACTTAAAAAACACAACTCTCATACTATTTAAAAAAAAATAAAAATAAAATGAAGTTATGGCTCTTGGAAGAAGTGGAGGGAAAAATGCAAACTACAAAAACAAAAACTGGCAGCAGAGGCAAGGAGCGCTGTCTATACCCAGTGAGAGAAGTGGGACATGCGAAAATATTGGGAGGCACAATGCACTTGTAAGGGTATGCAGAAGTAATGTAACCAAACATAATCATCTGCTGACTAAAGATTATAAGAACAGAGAAAATTGGAGAAAAAGATGTGGCACCCCAGGGTTCATGTGCCACAGTAACACCACAAAGGGTTAACTCCCCACACAACCCACAATACTACACTAGCGCCTCCAGGCCAGAAGGGGGAGCTAGAGCTGCTTCCCTATATATTCTGGGTGGAGAGGAAGTGGCAGTTAGTTCAGTGCAGGGCAGCACTGAGGAAGAATGGTCCTGGGTGTAAAAGAGCTGTGCTAGGCTCACCCCATGGTCCACTGTCCAGTTCCAGGCCGAGCCAGGGTCTGAGGAATAGGAGAAGCAAAGGAACACACCTAGGACACCGAGTTACCCTAAAGTCACCCCTGAAGAGCACACAGAATGGATACCGGATCCGATGCTGTGCCTGACACAAACAGCACAGTGGACACCGGATTAGTGAGCGTCCCACATCTTCTCTGTACCACAGTGAAGCAACACGGCGGGGTCAGGAACACGGAATAAGACTCAAGTTGCCTAGCAGTTTGCTACCTGTGAGGGGAGAAAAGGCCGGCAGCTTAGCTAAAGCAGCAGCAGGGCCACACACACAGCGCAGAAACAGGGAGCCAGAGGACCCAGCCAGGGTGGGAGCAACCCGGCCCCTGCACAAACTCCGTGGACAGTACTCAGCTGATGTACCATCTTCAGTAAAAGACTTGGAAAACTGCAAAACCTGAGTCTGTGTAATCCTTGTGAACCCAGTTCCCCCTCACAAACTCTTTTCATCACTACTGCCCCGGGGACCAGGCTCTGCCCGTGGAGAGCCATCACATCACAGGCTGCCATCCATCATCCCCGGAAGTTCTGTAGCAGCGGTGGTCACCCTGACCACATACCACAGGTGGCGTCATGACTTTATCCCCTGTAAATGCCTTTGCCTTCCTCTTGATCAACATGTTGGGCTATGGGTTGAACTAGATGGACTTAAAGTCTTCCTTCAACCTTAAAAACTATGTTACTAGGTATGTTACTTGATGTATTCAGCATCTGAATAGCTACGATTCCCATTTACGAGTGTCCAAAGTGGATGTCAATCTCCTCATGACATCAGGCGCTATTTTGGATTTTAGTCACTCATCTCAATCACACTCTACATAACGCTGTCATCCAAGTTAGTGTGACAGGTGCCAGCCCAGAGTTGTCTAGCCATGGCGCCCATATATCCTCCCATTTCTTGTCTATCCATCTCTTCTAATAGACATATTTCTCCATAGCAATAGTATCATTGACTGTGGTAATGGCCTCTGTGATCGTGGGGACAGAAGGCCCCCTCCAGTGAGCCGCAACTCTCTTACGTGCCTGGCATAATATGCGTGATGTTGTCAATTGATGTCCCTCCAATAGAGGAAGACTTGAAACTTGACCAAGTAAGGCCATTTTAGGGTCTAATGCTAATTGACATTGGTATACCTTTATAATTAAATCTGCTACGTCTCCCCAGAATCTGCGCAAACGAGGGCAGTTCCAAGTGAATCAGCCCCGCATTAGGCATTCCACACTTCCAGCAATTAGCATCACTAGCATATCCCATTCTCAACAAACGTACAGGGGTTCTATATACACGGTGAAACAAATGTGACACCCTCTGCGCCTCACTGACCGACACTCTCGTGACCTCTTATAATATGTCCTCCCATTCATCTGCAGTGAAGTCTCCCACCTCAGCCTGCCATTTGGTCATCAAAGTTCCCAAATCCGCGACCCTTCTATCCGACATCTCTGCATAAACCATGGATATAATGCCTCTTGATCCTCCTCCCATCACTATCCTATCCAGTAGTGGTGTTCCATACCCTATCCATACAATCCATTGTTGGGAAATGGAGTGTTAAACCACTGCGAAACCTACCCGAATCCAAAGATTGTACCAGCAAATCAGACCCCACTACACATGTAAGCATATAACCCGAAGAGCCTTGTAATGTGATATCTTCCTTCCCCCATCCTCGAAAATGTTGCAACTGTGCCGAGATATAATAATGAAACTGGTCCGGTGCACGCCAAACCCCCCCTCTCTTTTGACCTGCGCAATATCTCTAAATGTATCGTGGGGACACCCCTCTTCCATATAAGCTCTATAAATATCCTATTGATTTGGTAGAAAAGTCTACTAGGGATCCAGACACGTGCATTATGGAGGACATATAAGGCTTGAGGCATAAGAACCATTTTTAATGTTTGCTCTGCCCACCATGCTCAATGGTAATCTGCACCAATCCTTTACCTTTCGGTGAAATTTAGCAAGTAGCTGGTTAATATTTAGTCATTCATACTCTTGAATATCTTGTCCTATAATAATCCCTAAGTATTTAAATTCTGAGATCACATTCAAGCTTCCAGCTAACCCTGAGGGATTATTGGGAACCCACTCCACCGGCATGAGTGTAGACGTCTCCCAATTAATGAATAAGCCGAAGATCAATGTAAAGACATTAAAAATATCCATTTCTATTTTCAGGGAGGACGGCCAGTTCCCCAGGAACAAAAGCATGTCATCCGCGTACAACGCAATCTTCTCATGCAGAGACCCATGTTCAAAGCCCAGAATTGCAGGTGTTGCCCGGATCACTGCCGCCAGAGGTTCTATCGCTATAGCAAATAATAGGGGGATAACGGGCATGCCTGCCTAGTGCCTCTGTATAAGCGGAATCAGCCCGAGATCTCTCCATTAACTCTGATCCTGGCCTCCGCCATTAAATATAACAGCTTTATCCAGGTAACAAAGTTGTTACAGAAACCCATCTTGGTTAATACAGCCCACAAATATGGCCATTTGACACTGTCAAACGCCTTGGCAGCGTCCAAAGACGCGACGGCTCTGGGCTCGGTGGCATCTGTAAATTGAGATGCAACCTACGGATATTAATTGCGGTCGATTTTTCTGGCATAAAACCCGTTTGGTCTGAGTGGATAACACTAGTGATAACTCTAGATAACCGGAGTGCCAGGACCTTTGCCAAAATCTTAACATCTACATTTAAAAGAGAGATGGATCGATATGTCTCTGGCAGGCAGGGATCCTTGTCGCTCTTGGGTATCACCACTATAACTGCTTCATTTAAGGACTAGGGCAAATGGCCATCCTCCCATGCAGCTTCAAAGACCTTCAGCAACTGTGGGAGCAGCATGTCCAAGTATTGTTTATATACCTCAGCCGGCAGCCCGTCTGTTCCTGGCAATTTATTCCTCGCCATAGAATCTAGAGCCTCTTCTAATTCCTCCAATCTAATTGGGGCATCCAACATAACTGCTTCAGAATCCGCTATCTTGGGAAGACTAACACCCTCCAAGAAACCACTAAGTGCCTCATCAGAGAAAGACATCCTGGAGCTGTATAATGAGCCAAAGAATTCCCTGAAAACTGTCAAAATTTCCGCAGGAGATCTCACTAGCCTTGTTTTTCATCTCCGTCACATATGTGCGCCTTGACTATAGTGGCCAGTAAATGTCCAGTTCCCTCGCCTTCCCCATAATGTACCTGACGTTGAAAATAACATTTATCCGCAGCTTTTGAAAGTTTTTACTGAGCCATTCTTTTTCCCGCTTCCTTTAGTGCACTAAAATGTGGATACCCTTTCTTTCTTCCAAGCATGACATCACCCCCCGAGGGAGGCAATGCCATTGTGGCAAGCGGACTTTGGGGTGCCACATATCTATGGCCGGTTCCAGAGAAAGATTTGTGACCAGTTCCAAACAAAGATCCATGGCTAGTTCTAGAGGGAGATTCGGGAACAATTCCAGAGAAAGATCCATGCCCAGTTCCAGAGGAAGATCTGTGGCCAAATCCAGAGGAAGATCCATGACCAGTTCCAGAGAGAGATCCATGACCAGTTCCAGAGAAAGATCTGTGGCCAGTTCTAGAGGGAGATCCGTGGCCAGTTCCATAGGAAGATCCGTGGCCAGTTCTAGAGGGAGATCCGTGGCCAGTTCCATAGGAAGATCCGTGGCCAGTTCCAGAGGCAGATCCATGACCGGTTCCAGAGGAAGATCCTTGACCAGTTCCAGAGAAAGATTTGTGGCCAGTTTCAGAGGAAGATCCATGACCAGTTCCAGAGAAAGATCTATAGCCAGTTTCAGAGGAAGATCCATGACCAGTTCCAAAAGGAGATCTGTGATCAGTATCAGAGGAAGATCTTTGGCCAGTTTCCGAGGGAGATCCATGACCAGTTCCAGATGTAGATCTGTGACCAGTTGCAGATGGAGATCTGTGACCAGTTCCAGATGGAGATCCATGACCAGTTACAGATGGAGATCCATGACCAGTTCTAGGAGGAGATTTGCCAACTGTTTAGACAGACCACCAAGCCATGGTGGAGGATCGTATTTGTTAGCTGTTGCTTCCTGTATAAATCACGGAACTAAGTGGTGACTAAGACTGTGCTTAGGGCAATTAGCATACAGAGTCTGTGAATTTACCTGCTAACTTGGACTTGCAGCCTAGCGGGTAGTGTAGTCAACAACCATTAGGGCCTGTGCGCTGTTTTGTGTTAGAGAGTATACGACGGTGTTGGGTAGAGGAGTGACCTTAACATTTCCCGGGTTTGGGAATTAGGAATAAGATAATGTGATGGCGACCGTTATTTAATGAGTCGAGTAATAGCGTGTACATACTATATTGTATTATAATCTACCATTAATGCTTATTTTAATGTAATCAGTTCTATTGCTACCAACTGTGTTATTCCCTGACCTGGTGACCTTTCACTTATTGGTGTGAAGTAAATATACTGCTCAAAAAAATAAAGGGAACATTTAACAACACAATGTAATTGTTTAAGTGTTCCCTTTATTTTTTGATCAGCATATATAGTTGGTGGTTGAGTTACCAGTCTCCTCTTTGACAGCGCTGTTGCTTTCTCGCACCTGGTTACACACTGAGACTTTGGCCACACCCAGGGTACATCTGGCAACCTAATTGGCATATTTGATTACACTTGGGTTTGTGCAGAATGGAGGCAGCAATCAAAACATAAAGGAGCCATTTATACAGGGACTAAGGCAATGTGTTTAGATTCTACTGTCACATGCGGCATTATGGCTTCCATATCGCCGTAAATTCGTGTATTTCGGCAATGTGGAAACTACATCGCCTGTGCGTAGTGGCGTGAGACAGGGAGATTTTACAACGAGAAATAGCCGGTGGAGCGTCGCCTGATCGTTTTGCACTGCAGTGCAATCAGGTGATATCCACCAGGCGATTTCTGTGCATCTTGGCATGTGACAGGGCAATAGCGAGGTAGAAAGCGAGCTCAGACCATCTGGAAGCAATTCCAGAGGCGTGCCTTAGCGTTCTGTTTAGCTCGGCCTGTCTGCTGCGATTGGTGGTCGCTCCTGTGTTCCCATTGGCTGGCCATGGCTAAGGCGCCGTATTTGAATAGCAATATAGTAGAAAGGACACATGCGTCATGTAGTGCGCAGACATCCTGACAGGGTTGACTAATGGTTACGCAGTTGTGTCGGCCAATCGGAGTGGTAGGAGCGCGGTGAAAAACACTCTGGCACGCCTGTCTCCTCGCCGTACTCACACTCTACGACCACATCGCTGATGCGGTGGTGGCATGTGACGCAGCAATTTGGTGGCGCCGTGGGAATGTCAAATCGCTTCCGGTCTGCGCCAGGTGATTTCCGGAACGCAGGATCACCGAACATAACACGTGAGATCTCCATGTGTGACAGGGCAACGGCGATGTGCAAAAAAGTGCCCGGAACATGCGCGCTCACGTCAAATTGCCAGCCATATGGCGGTGATATTGCTACGTGTGACGTTACCTTTAGTTTCAGCTGACAGACAGAAATTCAAAGGTGACTGTTTGTCTCGGATTGTCTCAGAGCACTCCATGTAGCAATCCTCCCCTGTCAGTGTCACTTCTCCATCTATGGCCCTCCCATAGCCAACCATTTAGCAATCCTCCCGTCTGTCAATATCACTTCTCCATCTATGAGCCTCCTATAGTCATCCATGTAGCAATCCTCCCCTGTCAGTGTCACTTCACCATCTATGATACTCCCATAGCCGTCCATGTATCAATCCACCCCTGTCTGTCAATGTCACTTCTCCATCTATGACCCTCCCATAGCCATCCATGTAGCAATACTCCCCTATCAGTGTCACTTCTCCATCTATGGCCCTGCCATAGCCATCCATGTAGCAATCCTCCCTGTCTGTTAGTGTCATTTCTCCATCTATGGCCCTCCCATAGCCATCCATGTAGCCATCCTTCCTCCCGTCTGTCAGTGTCACTTCTCCATCTATGACTCCCCCCATAGCCATCCATGTAGCAATCCTCCCCTGTCAGTGTCACTTCTCTATCTATGACTCCCCCCATAGCCATCCATGTAGCAATCCTCCGCTGTCAGTGTCACTTGTCCATCTATGGCCCTCCCATAGCCATCCATGTAGCAATCCTCCACTGTCAGTGTCACTTCTCCATCTATGACCCTCCCATAGTCAACCATGTAGCAATCCTCCACTGTCAGTGTCACTTCTCCATCTATGACCCTCCCATAGTCATCCATGTAGCAATCCTCCACTGTCAGTGTCACTTCTCCATCTATGGCCCTCCCATAGCCATCCATGTAGCAATCCTCCCCTGTCAGTGTCACTTCTCCATCTATGGCCCTCCCATAGCCATCCATGTAGCAATCCTCCCTGTCAGTGTCACTTCTCTATCTATGACTCCCCCCATAGCCATCCATGTAGCAATCTCTCCGCTGTCAGTGTCACTTCTCCATCTATGGCCCCCCATAGTCCATCCATGTAGCAATCCTCCACTGTCAGTGTCACTTCTCATCTATGACCCTCCCATAGTCATCCATGTAGCAATCCTCCACTGTCAGTGTCACTTCTCCATCTATGACCCTCCCATACCATCCATGTAGCAATCCTCCACTGTCAGTGTCACTTCTCATCTATGGCCCTCCCATAGCCATCCATGTAGCAATCCTCCCTGTCAGTGTCATTCTCCATCTATGGCCCCCCATAGCCATCCATGTAGCAATCCTCCCCTGTCAGTGTCACTTCTCATCTATGACCCTCCCATAGCCATCCATGTAGCAATCCTCCGCTGTCAGTGTCACTTCTCCATCTATGGCCCCCCCATAGCCATCCATGTAGCAATCCTCCCCTGTCAGTGTCACTTCTCCATCTATGGCCCTCCCATAGTCATCCATGTAGCAATCCTCCGCTGTCAGTGTCACTTCTCCATCTATGGCCCTCCCGTAGCCATCCATGAAGCCATCCTTCCTCCACTGTCAGTGTCACTTCTCCATCTATGGCCCTCCCATAGCCATCCATCCATGTAGCAATCCTCCGCTGTCAGTGTCACTTGTCCATCTATGAGCCTCCCATAGCCATCCATGTAGCAATCCTCCACTGTCAGTGTCACTTCTCCATCTATGACCCTCCCATAGTCATCCATGTAGCAATCCTCCACTGTCAGTGTCACTTCTCCATCTATGACCCTCCCATAACCATCCATGTAGCAATCCTCCCCTGTCAGTGTCACTTCTCTATCTATGGCCCTCCCATAGCCATCCATGTAGCAATCCTCCCCTGTCAGTGTCACTTCTCTATCTATGGCCCTCCCATAACCATCCATGTAGCAATCCTCCCCTGTCAGTGTCCCTTCTCCATCTATGACCCCCCCATAGCCATCCATGTAGCAATCCTCCCTCCGCTGTCAGTGTCACTTCTCCATCTATGGCCTCCCATAGCCATCCATGTAGCAATCCTCCGCTGTCAGTGTCACTTCTCCATCTATGGCCTCCCATAGCCATCCATGTAGCAATCCTCCCCTGTCAGTGTCACTTCTCCATCTATGGCCCTCCCATAGCCATCCATGTAGCAATCCTCCCCTGTCAGTGTCACTTCTCTATCTATGACTCCCCCCATAGCCATCCATGTAGCAATCCTCCGCTGTCAGTGTCACTTGTCCATCTATGGCCCCCCCCATAGCCATCCATGTAGCAATCCTCCCTCCGCTGTCAGTGTCACTTCTCCATCTATGACTCCCCCCATAGCCATCCATGTAGCAATCCTCCCTCCGCTGTCAGTGTCACTTCTCCATCTATGGCCCTCCCATAGCCATCCATGTAGCAATCCTCCCTCCGCTGTCAGTGTCACTTCTCCATCTATGGCCCTCCCATAGCCGTCCATGTAACAATCCTTCCTCCGCTGTCAGTGTCACTTCTCCATCTATGGCCCTCCCATAGCCTTCCATGTAGCAATCCTCCCATCTGTCAGTGTCACTTCTCCATCTATGACCCTCCCATAGCCATCCATGTAGCAATCCTCCGCTGTCAGTGTCACTTCTCCATCTATGGCCTCCCATAGCCATCCATGTAGCAATCCTCCCCTGTCAGTGTCCCTTCTCCATCTATGACCCTCCCATAGCCATCCATGTAGCAATCCTCCCCTGTCAGTGTCACTTGTCCATCTATGGCCCCCCCCATAGCCATCCATGTAGCAATCCTCCCTCCGCTGTCAGTGTCACTTCTCCATCTATGAGTCCCCCCATAGCCATCCATGTAGCAATCCTCCCCTGTCAGTGTCACTTGTCCATCTATGGCCCCCCCCATAGCCATCCATGTAGCCATCCTTCCTCCGCTGTCAGTGTCACTTCTCCATCTATGGCCCTCCCATAGCCATCCATGTAGCAATCCTCCCCTGTCAGTGTCACTTCTCCATCTATGACTCCCCCCATAGCCATCCATGTAGCAATCCTCCCTCCGCTGTCAGTGTCACTTCTCCATCTATGGCCCTCCCATAGCCATCCATGTAACAATCCTTCCTCTGCTGTCAGTGTCACTTCTCCATCTATGATCTCCCCCATAGCCATCCATGTAACAATCCTCCCCTGTCAGTGTCACTTCTCCATCTATGACCCTCCCATAGTCATCCATGTAGCAATCCTCCCCTGTCAGTGTCACTTCTCCATCTATGGCCCTCCCATAGCCATCCATGTAGCAATCCTCCCCTGTCAGTGTCACTTCTCCATCTATGACTCCCCCCATAGCCATCCATGTAGCAATCCTCCCTCCGCTGTCAGTGTCACTTCTCCATCTATGGCCCTCCCATAGCCATCCATGTAACAATCCTTCCTCTGCTGTCAGTGTCACTTCTCCATCTATGACTCCCCCCATAGCCATCCATGTAACAATCCTCCCCTGTCAGTGTCACTTCTCCATCTATGACCCTCCCATAGTCATCCATGTAGCAATCCTCCCCTGTCAGTGTCACTTCTCCATCTATGGCCCTCCCATAGCCATCCATGTAACAATCCTCCCCTGTCAGTGTCACTTCTCCATCTATGACCCTCCCATAGTCATCCATGTAGCAATCCTCCCCTGTCAGTGTCACTTCTCCATCTATGACCCTCCCATAGCCATCCATGTAGCAATCCTCCGCTGTCAGTGTCACTTCTCCATCTATGGCCCTCCCATAGCCATCCATGTAGCAATCCTCCCTCCGCTGTCAGTGTCACTTCTCCATCTATGGCCCTCCCATAGCCATCCATGTAACAATCCTCCCTCCGCTGTCAGTGTCACTTCTCCATCTATGACCCTCCCATAACCATCCATGTAGCAATCCTCCCCTGTCAGTGTCACTTCTCTATCTATGACCCTCCCATAACCATCCATGTAGCAATCCTCCGCTGTCAGTGTCACTTCTCCATCTATGGCCTCCCATAGCCATCCATCCATGTAGCCATCCTTCCTCCCTTCTGTCAGTGTCCCTTCTCCATCTATGACTCCCCCCATAGCCATCCATGTAGCAATCCTCCGCTGTCAGTGTCACTTCTCCATCTATGGCCCTCCCATAGCCATCCATGTAGCAATCCTCCGCTGTCAGTGTCACTTCTCCATCTATGGCCCTCCCATAGCCATCCATGTAGCCATCCTTCCTCCGCTGTCAGTGTCACTTCTCCATCTCGTCATCTTGTAGTAAAATGTGAGCGCACATGATGGAAAAGAGCGAGCAAGATAAAAATAAAGCAATTCCTTCGTAAAGCGGCGCACTCCCTGTGCGCTTACCCTGGCTGAGCCCTGTGGTGACGCGCACACGTGTGTGATTACGGTAGAGTGGACCGGCTAGTACCGCGCTGGAGCGAGGTGTCAGGTGACCTCCTGTAGGCTCCGTGTGCGTGCATGTGCGCTCCGCCGACGGGAGAAGATGCAAGATGGCAAGCGGGGGATGTGAGCGGACCGCCGGCTCCGTGTCGCCAGATACCGTCGCTGTGGGGATTCCCGGCTGGATGATGAAGAGCTAATCTCCGCTGCGGTGCGGTCATTGCTATCGGTGCGACATCGGGGCTCCGCTCTCCGCCTCCGATCCGCTCTATTACCGATATCTGCTATCGATCTGCTGCTATTGATCGGCGGCTCCGCACGTGTAGCCCAGAGCGATGGGGCTGTGCTACAGCCTGCGGCCGCGGCTGTTCGGGGACCCCAGCGGCTCCATCTCCAATGCGGCCACCAGCTCGGACAGTGAGCAGCCCCCGGAGCTGTCAGCGCCGCTCAGAATCGGGGACCTGCGGCAAGGAGACCTACGGCAAGGAGACCGGAAAGGGGAGCAGTGCAAGCCCGGCAGAGGGGACAGTCCGGACGGGCTGCTGCTCCTGCTCCAGAACGGGGGAGGAGGAGGTGGTGGCGGGGACGGCAAGCAGCACAAGCAGATCCGAGTGCAGCAGCCTCAGCAGCAGCCTCAGCAGCAGCATCCTCTGCAGAAGGGATGGGACAAGCTCCGGCTGGAGGAGAAGGAGGCCGAGAAGGAGGCCAAGAAAGTCAGCAAGAATATAGACCGGGTCCTGAAGGAGCAGAAGAGGGAGTACAAGCAGACACACCGGCTGCTGCTGCTGGGTAAGACATAGGAGGGTATCCATACCGGGGTGGGTGGGGGTACCTATACCAGGAGGGGTATCTGTACCAAGGGGGGCCTCTATAACAGGAGGGATATCTATGCCAAAGGGGAGGGGAACTCTATACCTGAAGGGGTATCTATACCAAGGTGGGCGCCTACGCCAGGAGGGGTATCAATACCAAGAGGGAGCCCTATACCAGGAGGGATATGTATACCAATGGGGGCCTCTATCAGGAAGGATACACACAAAGGGTGGCACCTACACCAGGAGGGGTAACTGCACTGGGACGGCATCTATACCAGGAGGACACCTACACCAGGAGGGGCACCTGCACCAGGAAGAACACCTGCACCAGGAGGACACCTACACCAGGAGGGATATGTATACCAAGGGGGGCATCTATACCAGTAGGGGCACCTACACCAGGAAGAGTAACTGCACTGGGAGGGCACCTACACCAGAAGGGGTAACTGCACTCGGATGCCAACACCAGGAGGGGTAACTGCACTAGGAGGACTCGTACACCAGGAGGGGTAACTGCACTAGGAGGACTCGTACACCAGGAGGGGTAACTGCTCTAGGAGGACTCGTACACCAGGAGGGGTAACTGCACTAGGAGGACTCGTACACCAGGAGGGGTAACTGCACCAGGAGGACACCTACACCAGGAGGGGTAACTGCACTAGGAGGACTCGTACACCAGGAGGGGTAACTGCACTAGGAGGACTCGTACACCAGGAGGGGTAACTGCACTAGGAGGACTCGTACACCAGGAGGGGTAACTGCACTAGGAGGACTCGTACACCAGGAGGGGTAACTGCACTAGGAGGACTCGTACACCAGGAGGGGTAACTGCACTAGGAGGACTCGTACACCAGGAGGGGTAACTGCACTAGGAGGACTCGTACACCAGGAGGGGTAACTGCACTAGGAGGACTCCTACACCAGGAGGGGTAACTGCACTAGGAGGACACCTACACCAGGACAGGTAACTGCAGTAGGAGGACACCTACACCAGGAGGGTTAACTGCACCAGGAGGACACCTACACCAGGAGGGGTAACTGCACCGGGAGGACACCTACACCAGGAGGGGTAACTGCACTAGGAGGACACCTACACCAGAAGGGGTAACTGCACTGGGAGGACACCTACACCAGGAGGGGTATCTGCACCGGGAGGACACCTACACCAGGAGGGGTAATTGCACTAGGAAGACTCCTACACCAGAAGGGGTAACTGCACTAGGAGGACACCTACACCAGGAGGGGTATCTGTACCAGGAGGGGCTTCTCCACCTGGAAGTGCACCTACACCAGGAGGGGTAACTGCACCAGGAGGACACCTACACCAGGAGGGGTAACTGCACCAGGAGGACACCTACACCAGGAGGACACCTACACCAGGAAGGGTATCTGCACTAGGAGGACACCTACACCAGGAAGGGTAACTGCACTAGGAGGACACCTACACCAGGAGGGGTATCTGCACTAGGAGGACACCTACACCAGGAAGGGTATCTGCACTAGGAGGACACCTACACCAGGAAGGGTATCTGCACTAGGAGGACACCTACACCAGGAAGGGTAACTGCACTAGGAGGACACCTACACCAGGAAGGGTATCTGCACTAGGAGGACACCTACACCAGGAAGGGTAACTGCACTAGGAGGACACCTACACCAGGAGGGGTAACTGCACTAGGAGGACACCTACACCAGGAAGGGTATCTGCACCAGGAGGACACCTACACCAGGAGGGGTAACTGCACCAGGAGGACACCTACACCAGGAGGGGTATCTGTACTAGGAGGACACCTACACCAGGAGGGGTAACTGCACTAGGAGGACACCTACACCAGAAGGGGTAACTGCACTAGGAGGACACCTACACCAGGAGGGGTATCTGTACCAGGAGGGGCTTTTTCACCAGGAGGGGTATCTGTACCAGGAGGACACCTACACCAGAAGGGATAACTGCACTAGGAGGACACCTACACCAGGAGGGCATCAGCTGCATGTGCCCTTGAATAGTATAGTAGGGCCCACACTGATCAGGGGAGAGCTAGGCCTGGGCTGATGTACAGAGTGTGTATATATAATATCCGTCCAGTGTAATATATGTATATGGTGCTGAGGATATCGGCCATTGCTTCCTAGCTATGGTGGCAGCTTGTAATTTATGTATCCCACCCTAGCAGCAGTGGAGGGGGTGGAACATGGGCAGCAATTGCAGGATTGGAGATAAGGTGGCAGTGCTTTAACCGTTGCATTGCTGGCTGGTTGCCTTTCATAGCACTGATTCTACGGTATATCCTGGCATTATCACTGCTAACTGCACAGTTCCCCAATCTTCCCCTGTCCCCTAGCTGTGGTGTATCGGCACCTTCCCAAACATGGGCGTACCCAGGATCAAAACTAGGGGGGGGCAAGCTATGGTCGTTCCCGCCTCCTGTGGTACTCTGACATGCCGGCCGTAACGTCATATCCGGCCCGATGCATTGTGGGGGCTGGTCACGTGTTCGGCACGGCTCTGGCACATGCGCAGTGCACATATTGAAGCTGCCTGTACACGTCATAAGCCCCCACAATGCACTGGACCAGATATGAAGTTCCAGCCGGCGTGTTAGAGTACCACAGGAGGCGGGAATTTCAAAAAGAGGTGGAAACAAGAGATGGAATGCTGACACCCTTTAAAGGGAACCTATACAGGACAACACATGCTTATTACATACACATCATACATATTTTTGACATAGAGACACAAGCCACACACATAGAAACACAAGCCACACACACACATACACAGACAAAAGCCACACACAGGACACACACAGAGACATAAGCCACACACACAGAGACAAGCCACACACAGAGACAAGCCACACACAGAGACAAGCCACACACACAGAAACAAGCCACACACACAGACAAGCCACACACAGAGACAAGTCACACACACAGAGACAAGCCACACACAGAGACAAGTCACACACACAGAGACAAGCCACACACAGAGACAAGCCACACACACAGACAAGCCACACACACAGACAAGCCACACACACAGACAAGCCACACAGAGAGACAAGCCACACACACAGAAACAAGCCACACACAGAGACAAGCCACACACAGACACAAGCCACAAACAGAGACAAGCCACACACAGACACAACCCACAAACAGAGACAAGCCACACACACAGAAACAAGCCACACACACAGACAAGCCACACACAGAGACAAGTCACACACACAGAGACAAGCCACACACAGAGACAAGTCACACACACAGAGACAAGCCACACACAGAGACAAGCCACACACACAGACAAGCCACACACACAGACAAGCCACACAGAGAGACAAGCCACACACACAGAAACAAGCCACACACAGAGACAAGCCACACACAGACACAAGCCACAAACAGAGACAAGCCACACACACAGAGACAAGCCACACACACAGAGACAAGCCACACACACAGACAAGCCACACACACAGACAAGCCACAAACAGAGACAAGCCACACACACAGAGACAAGCCACACACACAGAGACAAGCCACACACACAGAGACAAGCCACACACACAGAGACAAGCCACACACACAGAGACAAGCCACACAGACAGAGACAAGCCACACAGACAGAGACAAGCCACACAGACAGAGACAAGCCACACACACAGAGACAAGCCACACATAGAGACAAGCCACACACAGAGACAAGCCACACACAGAGACAAGCCACACACAGAGACAAGCCACACACAGAGACAAGCCACACACAGAGACAAGCCACACACACACAGACAAGCCACAAACAGAGACAAGCCACAAACAGAGACAAGCCACACACACAGAGACAAGCCACACAGACAGAGACAAGCCACACAGACAGACAAGCCACACAAACAGAGACAAGCCACACACACAGAGACAAGCCACACACACAGAGACAAGCCACACACACAGAGACAAGCCACACAGACAGACAAGCCACAAACAGAGACAAGCCACACACACAGAGACAAGCCACACACAGAGAGACAAGCCACACACACAGAGACAAGCCACACACAGAGAGACAAGCCACACACAGAGAGACAAGCCACACACACAGACAAGCCACACACACAGAGACAAGCCACACACACAGACAAGTCACACACACAGAGCCAAGCCACACACACAGAGCCAAGCCACACACAGAGACAAGCCACACACAGAGACAAGCCACACACAGAGACAAGCCACACACAGAGACAAGCCACACAGACAGAGACAAGTCACACACAGAGACAAGCCACACACAGAGACAAGCCACACACAGAGACAAGCCACACACAGAGACAAGCCACACACAGAGACAAGCCACACAGACAGAGACAAGCCACATATATGATATGGGAGCCTATGGGGGGCAGGGCTGTATATGAGATGGGAGTACATGTCATCTTATATACAGCGCGCAGCCCCCACATAAGGCTCCCATATACAACCCTCTGGGCTCCCATCACCCCCACCCCCACATCATTTTTTTTCCATACATTTATTCTTTACCAGTGTCAGTTACTGTTGTCCATTACTTGTCCTCTTGTGATGTCTCTGACTTCACTCTTCACTTTTGTAGCTCTCCTTGCCTCGAGCTCCTGGCTCCAGCCTCCCTCCTCACCAGCAGTGTCCTCAGACAGACAGTCCCCCACTCCAGCTTGCACCGCAGCCGCAGGGACTCAGCCTCAGCACTCAGTGGTGATGTGACATCACTTCTGGTGAGTCCCCCTGCACTTCTGGTGAGTCCCCCTGCGGTGTGTGCCGACTGCAGATGATGATCAGCTCGGCATGCAGGCCTGCCTGCCGAGCTGATCATCATCTGCAGTCGGCACACACCGCCTAAGGCTGAGTCTGAGGGCCAGATGATGATCCATCCTGCACCCCTGCTTGCTGGCCTGCCGCTCCATGTCAGACGCTGCGGCTGTCATGTCACTGAGACACTGACTGAGGCTGAGCTGAGCGGCGCTGACTGAGGACGGAGGTAAACTAGCTGGCCGCGCGGTGCCACTACAGTGAGGTGACGGTGACAGGTGGAGGCTGAGCGGAGGTGCGGTGGCTGCCTTAGCTCAGCAGCCTCAGCCGCCGAGTAGGTGCGTGCGGCGCGCACACAGTTCCGCGCTCACCCCTTCCTCATGGGGGGGGGGGCAGGCTCTTGGGGGGGGCACCTGCCCCCCCCTGCCCCACGCTGGGTACGCCCATGTTCCCAAATGTTTTATGTGTTCACCTGCTGCATTCTGAGTGCCCTATATCCGGGGGTATGCCAGGCTCAGCTCTGCTGGATGTTTCCTGTGTCACCTCAGGGGAATGAGAAGGTGAGTGTGTAATTGATAAATGTGTAGTAATATGATCCTCAGGGATGTGTCTTGTGCTTTGCCACTTCACTTTGCCTATCCAGGCGTATAATCTGTCCTAAGAGGAAAGGCGGGAGCTCCCTGTGGTCCTGGCAGGCTGCTAATTGAGGCCGGGCCTGTCACATTACACCTCCCGCTCTCGGTGTGTGCAGGGATTATTGGAACATTTTCCTTTTTCCCTATTTCTTGGGCTCTGCTCAGCTGACCCTTCAGATACTGTGCTTTGGGAATAAGTGATCTGTCTTATCAGTTGTGATAATGGAAGTATACTGGCCCCATTGATTAGAAGGGATGAAAAGGTTCTGCATAAAAACCGGACCCCATAATAATCATTCGGACGCCTCTGCTTCCATCATTTATGTGACATCACTTATTTTATTTGATCCCAAAATAGAACCGAGTGTCCCAAATTAAAGGCTGAATTATTTGTCTGGGTAACGTCACATGGGAAGTAAATTCTACAAGAGAATAATTAGTCAATATTTCTCCGACCCCATAGATGAGCTGATTACAGCTCCTGCGGCAGCCAGATATGTCCAGTGTGAAAGGCTGGACCAGCACCGCTCCGTCCACTGTGTAGGGCCCATTCACTTCAATAGGATCTACACAGTGTACAGAGCTGGGCTGTTCTGGATGTGGACACAGTTTACATCAAGAGAAATAAAGGAGAAATGATTTCCGGTCACCACTTTGGCGGCCCTTGAAGGGCCACGTCACACACACAGATATCTGTGCAGAGATTGTTCGCAGATGGGGGGGGTCATTTTTTTGGCTACACGTGTAACATTTTTTTTGATTCATTAAATACTGAAGAGTTTTTTTGCAAAAAAGGTCTACTACTGTTCCTTCAGCGCTCGCTGGAGACACTTTTCTTGCTTGGATGTACACTACCGTTCAAAGGTTTGGGGTCACCCAGGCAATTTTGTGTTTACCATGAAAACTCATACTTTTATTTATCAAATGAGTTGTAAAATGAATGTAAAATATAGTCCAGACATTGAGAAGGTTAGAAATAAGGATTTTTATTTGAAATAATAATTTTCTCCTTCAAACTTTTGCTTTTGTCAATGAATACTCACTTTGAAGCAATTACAGCATGGCATGGCTTGCAAAATGGAGTGATGGCCTTCCTTATTCAAAATCCCTTTTACCTTGTACAAATCTCTCACTTTACCAGCACCAAAGCAACCCCAGACCATCACATTCCCTCCACCATGCTTGACAGATGGGGTCAGGCCTCTTCCAGCATCTTTTCAGTTGGTCTGCGTCTCACAAATGTTCTTCTGTGTGATCCAAAACACCTCAAACTTTGATTCATCTGTCCATAACACATTTTCCAATCTTCCTCTATTCAATGTCTGTGTTCTTTTGCCCATATTCATTTTTTCCTTTTTTAGCCAGTCTCTGATATGGTTTTTTCTTTGAGACTCTGCCCTGAAGGCGAACATCCTGTAGACGTTGAGACAGGCGTTTTGCGGGTACTATTTAATGAAGCTGCCAGTTGAGGAGCCATGAGGTGTCGATTTCTCAAACTAGAGACTCTAATGTACTTGTCTTTTTGCTCAGTTGTGCAGCGGGGCCTTCCACTTCTCTTTCTACTCTGGTTAGAGCCTGTTTGTGCTCTCCTCTGAAGGGAGTAGTACACACCGTTGTAGGAAATCTTCAGTTTCTTGGCAACTTCTCACAATGGAATAGCCTTCATTTCTGAGAAGAAGAATAGACTGTCGAGTTTCATATGAAAGTTCTCTTTTTATAAGCCATTTTGAGAGTTTCATAGAACAAACAAATGTGTAATGCTCCAGATTCTCAACTAGCTCAAAGGCAGGTCAATTTTATAACTTCTCTAATCAGCCAAACAGTTTTCAGCTGTGCTAACATACTTGTAGAAGGGTTTTCTAAACATCCATTAGCCTTCTTACACAGTTAGCAAACACAATGTACCATGAAAACACTGGAGTGGTGGTTGTTGGAAATGGGCCTCAATATACCTATGTAGATGAGTCGGTCGACAGGGAATGGGGTACTCGGATACCAGGACAGGTGGTTACTTCAGTGGGGATCACGGCTGGTCGCAGGGGCGTAACTACAGTAGATGCAGGGGTTGCGATCGCACCCGGGCCCTGCAGCCTAGGGGGGCCCCAAAAGTCCCTTTGGCCTATAGAAAAAACTAATACTATTAAAGATTTGCAGTAATGGGGGGCCCCGTTGGAGCTTTCGCATCGGGGCCCCTGGGCCTGAAGTTACGCCACTAGCTGGTCGGTACCCGGTTCCGTGCCCTGGACCCTCAATGGGTGATGATGATGGGGGAATTGTAATGTTACGCCACCTGTGGTACCTGGTAATAGGGTTACCAGCGCTGCAGCTGGCCACTGAGGTGGTGGAAATGCAGCTTTGGTAGCACAGCTCCCACAGGTGGAGCTTTACCTCAGGGCAACGGGGTGGATGAGGGGAGTAGTAGTTTCTGTTCTGCTGTGAACGCTGCAGGCAGCGGCGGTGAAGCAGGCATACACACACACAATAGTCGCTATTGCCAGTGGCGCACCCAGAAATTTCCCAAGGTAGGGGTCCAAGAAACACACACCGGCCCTGAAAGGGGGGTGTCACCCCCCAGCGGGGTTCTGAGGGGCAAAGCCCCTGGTGGGGGGGTTTGGGGGAGCGAAGCCCCCCTAAAAGCCAAGCGATTTTTGTAAATTTGAATACCTAATTAATGCTTAATACTGCACGAAAACGGTCTTATTTGTTGTGCCTCTATGATAGGAATTACATTGCGTAGTAATTAATTTTTTTCTAAAACACATCTTTTTAGGGCGGCCTATCACGCTCCCTAATCAGTTATTCAGACATAGGTTATCCTCAACTTCCCTGAACATAACTGTTTAACTCCATCAGACCGAAAAGCTCTACACAGACTGGCTGGAGGCCACTTTACTCCACTCTCATCTATTCCACAACCTCAAAATGGCTGAACCAGGATTGTAAATAAACCCCTGTACTTTGTGTCACCCCCACCTTATTGTACATTGTAAGCTCTTGCAAGCAGGGTTGTCATTATTTTTTGCTTTTTAATTATGGTGATTTCCAAATCTGTTTCTCATGACTGTTTGTATATGAATCTGATTTGTTAAGCGCTCCGGAAAATGTTGGTGCTATATAAAGATTATTATTATCATTAGTACATATATAAATCACTAGGACCACCATTTGTACTTGAATCTGAGCACCAGGAGCACCATCAGTACATGGTACACCAATTGTAATGTCAGGTCAGCCCCTTGTATTGCATATATCTCCAAATGCCAGTATGTCCTTAACAATGGTAAGAAGATACTGGGAGTTGTTGTTATCATTCATCTGACTGCAGACCGTACAGGAGCCACAGCACTGATGAGACACAGCAGGATCACAAAGAAACATTTACATCCAGGTACCTTATGGGTCACATCTTCCCTGATTAGTCATTATCTTTCATTTCTTCATCTTGTGCAGACACCATGATGACTCTTCATGTCTTTACAGACTTCCATCTTCTCTGCTCTTCTGCAGCACATCCCGACACAGCGCCCTTAAAAATAAGAGAGTCATTATAATGTTGCCTAAATAAATTTATATGCCCTACACTGAGCCCATGAATAAATAATTGCCCTCAATGTGTTCTCTGCACAAATAAGGACCCCCACAGAGTCCCTCTCCTGGTACATGCCCTCCACACTGTCCCTCTCCTGGTACATGCCCTCCACACTGCTGTTTTCCTAAAAGGCCCTTTCACACTGCCCCCAAACTTATACTGCCCAGTCTTTATATTATGCCCCTCATCACACCCCCCTCCTCGGTATACTATCCTTTCCTTGCTGTCAGGACTGTGGAGTTGGTAGAAAAATGGAGCAACTCCGACTCCTACAATATATAATGAATTGGGTACAGTAGAATCTATCTAAAATATCTTGATTATTGTATCAACATAATGATTAAAGCCTGATGTTCCCATTGTACAATTAATTTATCACTTAAACATGAGCCGTGTATGAGGAAGTCTGAGTCGTGGAGTCAGAGTAAGGGAAATTGAGGAGTTAGAGTCGGTGGTTTGGCTTACCAACTCCAGAGTCCTGCTTACTGCTTACTGGACTCACACTGTTCCCCAAGCAGTCCCCTCTCTCTTCTACCCCATACTGTCTCCTCACATATTTACCTGCTCACTCTGACCACATGTGGACAGTGGCCCCTGCCCACCCCCCAGATATGCCCCCCACATACACAAATTTTATAAAAAATGCATACAATTTTATATACGCAATGCAGACATGCACACATACATTATACAGAACTGTACACATACAGTACAAAGACAAGCCTACAGCCAATGAAAACACAAAGGTCATTATCTCAAAAAATTCAAGTAGGGAGGATGAAGGGATAAAAAAACACGCTGCCGTATTCCACGAGACATCAAAGGGGGAATATAATATTGATTTATTTATGAACGCATTAGAGGGTTCCCTGGCCCCTTCCTCAGGACAAATCAATATCATATTGTCATGTGGAGGGAGCCCTGAAACGCTTTGACTAATAAATCAATATTATATAAACCCTTAAATGTCTGGTGGAATACGGCAGCACAGTGTTTAACCTTTCATCCTCCCTACTTTAAATTTCTGAGATAATGACCTTTGGGTTTTCATTCAACAACATTAACGGAATAAACACATGAAATAGATCCCTCTGTGTGTAATGACTCTATGTAATATATGTGTGTCACTTTATGTATTGAATTACTGAAATAGTCACTTTTTGATGGTATTCTAATTCATTGAGATGCACCTGCATCAGTGCACCCTCTTTATATATTCATATTCATAAACATGCACCCCGCAGTGCACCCAGCAATGCACACATGCACCCAATCATGCACTCAGCCATGCACCCAGCCATGCACCCATGCACCCAGTCATACACCCAGCCATGCACACATGAACCCATCCATGAACATATACACACGGTCATGCACCCAGACATGCACACACACAGCCCCACACTCAGTCATGCCCAAATGCACTCGGCCATGGACACATGCACCCGGCCATGGACACATGCACCCGGCCATGAACACATGCACCCGGCCATGAACACATGCACCCGCACACACACAGCCCTGTGCTCAGTCATGCACTCAGCCATGGACACATGCACCCAGCCATGAACACATGCACCCAAACATGTACCCACACAGCCCTGTGCTCAGTAATGCACAAATGCACTTAGCCATGGACACATGCACCTGGTCATGCACCCAGACACGCGCGCGCGCGCGCACACACACACACACACACACACACACACACAGCCCTGCGCTCAGTCATGCACTCAGCCATGGACACATGCACCTGGTCATGCACCCAGACACGCACGCACACACACACACACACAGCCCTGCGCTCAGTCATGCACTAATGCACTCAGCCATGGACACATGCACCTGGTCATGCACGCAGACACGCGCGCACACACACACACACACAGCCCTGTGCTCAGTCATGCACTAATGCACTCAGCCATGGACACATGCACCTGGTCATGCACCCAGACACGCGCGCACACACACACAGCCCTGCGTTCAGTCATGCACTAATGCACTCAGCCATGGACACATGCACCTGGTCATGCACCCAGACATGCACACACACAGCCTCACACTCAGTCATGCACAAATGCACTCAGCCATGGACACATGAACACAGCCATGCACACACATGCACACAGCGATCCACCCAGGCATGCACACACACAGCCATGCACACACATGCACACAGCAATCCACCCAGGCATGCACACAGCGATCCACCCAGGCATGCACACACACCGCCATGCACACATCACATGTACTCAGCCATAAAGACAAATCAGGGCTACTTTTATGTAGAGGAGAAACAGACATTCTCACCTTCCCCCGACCTGTCTGCCGTTGATCTCTTCTCCAGCAGGCTGCAGGCATGTGAGGAGGGCTGGATGACATCACAGCTTTGCAGACTGGCCTCGCACAGAGCTCGGTTTGTGAATAGTGACACTGCCGGCCCAGCACATAAACAGAGGTGCAGACAGTGCTGGCCGGCAGAATAACAAGCAGGACTTGCTGCAGCCATGAACAGCTGCTGGAGGGCGCTTGGCTTGCAAGCAGGGACCGGCCCACACAACCAGCAGCCAGCTTCACAGAATGGCACATCTCTTCAAATGCTCCGCTCTGGAGGGTTAGAGGCGTGTCACGTACAACTACGTAAGCACGCCTCTGGACCCGGAAGCAGCTGAGTTGGAGGTAAATCACCCGGCTTCAGCCGCCGGGTGCATTCTTGAATCACTGGCGGCCGCAACCCGAAAATAGCCGTGGCCAGCGGCCCTGAAGCTGAGTGGCCCCCCCAGCTTCTCAGGGTTGTCCAAGGGGGGTGTCAAGACACGTAGGTCCCCCCCCTTGGGTGCGCCACTGGCTATTGCGGTACCTTTTTACTGATGTCTGATAACAGACATGGTCCAGGAGGGTAACCAGATTATCGGTGCAGTTTGGGACGTCCACCTTCGAGAGCTGTGAGGCCTCCTCTATTAGTGTGTGCGGTAATTGGGGTAAGTTCTGCCTGGAGCTGAACCTGCCGCTCTTTCTCTTCCTTTCTCAGGATGTTACTCCACAACCGACAGTGAGGACCTTTCTGTGAGGGATCACTATCTTCTGCTTGGGTCCCTGGTCCTATGCTTGGTCAGGCTTGGGGTATAAGTTTTTCTGAGCTCCAGGGGGAATACATCCTCCTGATCTGTCCCGGCTTTCTCTGCTACCACTGAATTAATAGCAGCTTTGGACTCTGGTGTCCTGGTGAGCTAAAGGGATCATGGCTAAGTTCCCTCCTACTGTTCTCCTAGTTCTCCCCCTGGCCTCTGTCCCTCTCCCTAGGGCGCTGCACAGCTGGGTCAGTCTTCCTGGTCCTGGGCCTGGCTTGGTCCCAGCAACCAGCTCCTTACAGTACCTTCTTCTTTACTGTCTCTCTGGAACAAACTAACTGACTCCTCCCCTCAGGCCTGGGTCTTTATAGGGGATCTGGCTTAAGGGCAGCCAGTGGAGCTCCCCCTTCAGGCCTGGGGTAGAAGGTGTTGTGTGCTGTGTGTGCCAAGGTTTACATCCCTCCCTGCACCGGTGGGTCCTGTGGCAATCCCCCGCAGGGGTGCCATATTGATATTGCATTAAAAAACAGATGTTTGCAGCTGGAATAGTCATTTACCACATTACCAATGTATAGAGTGTATTTCTGATTAATTTAATGTTAGCTTCATAGAAAAAAAAAATGTGCTTTTCTTTAAAAAATAAGGACATTTCTAAATAACCCCAAACTTTTGAACAGTAGTGTATCAGTCTATATCAGGCCACAGTGGGAACTGCAAACAGGTATTCTGGGGGCGCTGAATCTCAGGATTGCACCTTACTAAAGGCCCAGCGACGCAGGTAACTCTGCTGTACGGGTCAGTAGATATCTACTGGAACCAAATAAGAATTGATGTTCTGCTCAATAGGGTCCTATGCCAAGTGATCCAAACATGAATATTCTTTTACCTAACGTCTTTAGATTTTTTTAAAATTTGTTTTCTATATAAAGTACAACTTTAGTTAATTACAAATTGAAAGTTTTGAACTTTTTTCTTCATCAGTTGATTTTTTTTTACAAATTTTTAATGTTTTTAAAAAAGTGCACATTTTGGCCTTTTATGGCTTTACATTTTCTATCATATCTAGGGCTAGAAATAAGATAGAGAAACAAAATAAACACAATTCTACTCAGAACTGTACAGGCGTTCACTAGATATGTCATAAAAGCATGTTTGTTATTTTACCCATGTGAACGCAAATCCAAATTTTTAAAATGCATTTCCAAAAAATCAGTTTAATTTAAAAATTTCCAAAAATACCTATGTGTCTGCTCTGCTCCTAGTCACATCAGTGCCAAAATTCAAGTTGGGATCGCGATGGGATCATGTTTTAAAATATTTAACCATTATAGTGTCAATTCGAAAATGTTGAATTCAGATCTGTTCAGCCTGTGGTCTAAGTGTGAGGTCTATATTTACCAAATAATCCATGATTTTTAGATGTTACTGTATTATTTTATTATGTTTCAGCTTAGAAGCAGGAGAGGACAGAGGAGGAAGCTTTGTTAGGTCTCAACCTGAGAATGAACAGGGATAGACAGTGAATGCAGAGCAGATGACAGGCCGGCAGCTCTGTCAATGATGTTAAAGGGAACCTGTCGCCTGATTTTAAGTGCCTACACTATCTCTAGCTGTCCCTACACCTTCCTAGCAGCTCCCTATCTATCCCTTTCTTATCTAAAGTGTCCCTATTAAACACATGTAAATGAAGTATAAACTTACTGCAGTCCCCGTGGTTGGGGGATGGGTAGGCGTGCCCACGCTGCCTTCATCACTCCTCCGTGTGGGAATGCACGCCCCACTGGGCGACATTATTCTGGGTCCTCTCTGCCCCTGTCTTTGGAATCTCCCGCCCTCTGTGTAGTTCTATGCACCGGCCGGACGTCACATCCGGCGCGGTGCATTATGGGGCCGATCACGTGATCGGCCCTAGTGTATTATGGGCTTGATCACGTGATCGGCCCAGCCTCAATAAGCGCATGCACGGAGCCGGGCCGATCACATGATCAGCCCCATAATGCACTAGGGCCGATCACGTGACCGGCCCCATAATGTCCCGCGCCGGATGTGACGTCCGGCCGGTGCATAGAACTATACAGAGGGCGGGAGATTCCAAAGACAGGGGGCAGAGAGGACCCAGAATAATGCCACCCAGCGGGGCGTGCATTCCCACACGGAGGAGTGATGAAGGCAGCGTGGGCACGCCTACCGAGTCCCCAACCACGGGGACTGCAGTAAGTTTATACTTCATTTACACATGTTTAATAGGAACACTTTAGATAAGAAAGGGATAGATAGGGAGCTGCTAGGAAGGTGTAGGGACAGCTAGAGATAGTGTAGGCACTTAAAATCAGGTGACAGGTTCCCTTTAAGTATCTGCCCACTGCAGAGTCAGGAAGTAAGACAGAGCTTCAGAACTTTCATGCCCTGACATACCTGGACATGTTCACTCTTGAACAAACAATAGTCTGTACAAAGGCATCTAAGGACTTGCTGTACTACAATATTGGTGAGTGTGTTTAAAGATTGAGTAAATTTATATTAATAGTTTAATGCTTTTTTTTTTTTTATTAAGGGCTAATAAATACACAGCGCTATTCTGAATGATCATCGTTCAGAAAAACGCCCCCCATTGATTTCAGTGGGGTTAAAGGCATGCAGTGTTTTTTGAAATAGTCAGTGAGTAAATCACTGCTTGCACTACTTTTTGATCGCTGCAATAAACGCAGCATTTATCATTATTTATATATAAAAAAAATCTGCCATTGGTTTCAATAGTGATTAAAAAAACTAATGCAGATATAGTGAAAACTCAGTAGAAAAAAGCTGCCAAAACTGCAGTGTTTATCCGCAGACAGAAAAAGCTGCGTATGTGCTAGCCCTAATACTCACTTTATAGTAACATAGTTCTATCTCAAGTGTACTGTAAATCTTTTTTTTTATTACCAATCTTGCTTACTTAATATTAAGTGTATTTTTCTCACACAGCAATAGCTGCTACTTCTCAAGGGACAATATCTTACTATATATGCTATTACAATCCTTTTGAAAACACTGGACACACAACAAGAAAAAAATCTTAGGGCCACTTTACACACACCAACCTCTGTGACTAACTTCTGAACAGATCTCTGGTTGCAGTGAAATCATGGACACATTGTCCCATTTGTACACAGCTACAAAATGGAACAATGTGTCCATGATTTCACTGCAACCAGAGATCTGTTCAGAAGTTGGTCACAGAAGTTGGTGTGTGTAAAGCGACCCTTAGGCCGGTACAAGATTGGGTGTTTCATATAAATCCATCAATCAATACAGCCATGAAAAATATGAATAATGAAGGGGAATGGGGAGGGGTGTTGCTTCACTGAATTCACCTGGAGCTGCTTGGTGCAGGGAAGGACGTCTGTGGTCTGGTCACCGATATGGAAGAAGGAATTTCCAGCACCAATCTTCAATTTTTGTTTTATTGGTGCATCATAATAAAATTATAAATGTGTGTTTTTGGAGGGGGCTGCGTCCCCCAGATTTGTAATTTTATTATGATGCACCAATAAAGCAAAAATTAAGGATTGGTCGGGTGCTGGAAATTCCTTCTTCCATATGAAAAATATGATATGATAAAATGTAAAGCCATACCAGACCCAAATTTGTGCTTCTTTAAAACTTAAATCTGTGAAAAATTAACTGATGAAGAAAAAATGTCAAAACTTTTAATTTGTAATTAACTAAAGTTGTATTTCATATAGAAAAAAAAAAAAAAGTAAAGACATCAGGTAAAAAAAAATTAATATTTAGATCTCTTGATATGGAATGACCCATTGACGCTGTAATAGATATATACCGTATATACTCGTGTATAAGCCGACCCGTGTATAAGCCGAACCCCCTACTTTTGCCGCCAAAACCTGGGAAAACCTATTGACTCGTGTATAAGCCGAGGGTGGACCCCAGCACAGGTATACAGCCCCCAGCAGTGTGGTATACAGGCCTCCCCAGTGGTAGTATACAGCAGCCTCCCCAGTGGTATATACAGGTCCCAGCAGTATATACAGCAGCCCCAGTGGTATACAAGCCCCAGCGGTATATACAGCAGCCCCAGCGGTATATACAGCAGCCCCAGCGGTATATACAGCAGCCCCAGCGCTATATACAGCAGCCCCAGCGGTATACAGCAGCCCCAGCAGTATATACAGCAGCCCCAGTGGTACACAGCAGCCCAAGTGGTACACAGCAGCCCCAGCAGTATACAGCCCCCCCCACCAGTGGTATACAGGGCCCCCCTTGCTGCCGCACACCTGTAAAGTAATAGATCATTATGCTTATCCCTGTCGCTGTCGCCGCCGCTCTGACACCGCGCTCCACCGGGTCTTGACGTCATTGCCTGCACCCGCCGAAGGAGGAAGCAGGAAGAAGCATGAAGACCCGGAGGAGTGCGGTGAGAGAGCGGCGGTGGCGACAGAGATAAGTATAATGATCTATTACTTTACAGGTGTGCGGCAGCAAGGGGGGGCCCTGTATGCCCTGTATACCACTGATGGGGGAAAAGCGCTGCATACCGCTATATGACTCGTGTATAAGCCAAGGGGGGACTTTTCAGCACATTTTATGTGCTGAAAAACTCGGCTGATACACGAGTATATACGGTATTTTAAAATATGATCCCATCGCGATCCCAACTTATCATAGCACACGTGCATTTTTGTAAATTTTTAAATTAAACTGATTTTTCGGAAATGCGTTTTAAAATTTTGCATTTCGGTTTGCTTGGGTAAAATAGTAAGATACTCTTGTGACACATCTGAACGCCTGTACAGTTCTGAGTAGAATAGTGTTTATTTTGTTTCTCTATCTTATTTTTAGCCTGAGTTATGAGGAGAAATGTACAGGCAGGCAACACCGAAATTTGCACTTTTTCCAAACTTTGAAAATCATTTAAAAAAAAAAATAAAATAATTTTTTTTAGAATTTTTATTGTCTTCACATTTTGCATTGTCTGACATCCTATTATCAAATAACAAAATCTAGTAATGTATTTGTTTTTCTCTTTTTGGAGGCTGATGCTAAACCTCATAATATATTCTGCATTATTTGCCCAAGACCTCCAAACCCTCTTCCCCCTTGCGGACACAATTTTAGGTCCATTGGACGGACAAGTGAAGTTCTCTCCTGGTCAACGCTACAGTTATGGAACTAAATCAATTGCAGAGCAGTCAGAGGCTGATCCAGGCCGGGCCTCAGAATGTAGAGAGCAGATTGCTGCAATCTGTATCTGAAGCGCTTCCATAAGTGCTTGTGCCCATGCTGCAGTTTTTGCTGCGGAAAAGGTGCAGATTTGTGTAAAATAGTCAACCCAGCAAAGTCCATGGTAATTCTGAAGTGCTGAAAACTGCAGCATGTCAATTCTTTCAGAGTTTTTCACTCATGGGCTATACCCAGACACGAGGGTTTTTAATTTTGCAAATCTGCTGCAAAACCTGACGTGTTTCCAGTGTCTCCTGAATTTTTCACTGGAGGTTTGCAGCTTTTTTTTCCTGCAGATTTGGTGCAGGTTTCTTTGCACGTTTTTACCTCGTTTTTCCTGCAGAATATGGAGACATATTGCTTTAAGTTTCCAGTCTTGACGCTTTGATGTCTTCCTTGGTCTACCAGTATGTTTCCCTTTAAGAACCTTCCCATGTTGTTTGTATTTTGTCCAGATTTTAGACACAGCTGACTGTGAACAACCAACATCTTTTGCAACATTACATGTTGATTTACCCTCTTTTAAAGGCGACATCGCCGCCAATTACATAGGCGACGTAGGGGCGTGGCATATCAGCAGCGACATCGCCCCTACGTCTCCTCATGCAAAGGGACGATGTCGGCGCCGCCGGGTAGTCGCCTAGTTTGAGTAGTGCTCTGAAACCAGGCGACCGATCTGGGGCGATGTGCATACATCGCCCCATGTAACCGGCCGCAGGCGACCTGTCAGGCGATGGGAGCCGTAGGCTCCCATTGTCCTGCATTGCCGCTGGGGTTTTCGGAGACCCTGGCGGCGATGCCGCCTGATAGCTCGCCGGTGCGGCACTGGAGATGTCGCCCCATGTAAATGGGGGACGGCAACGCTGGCGGGGCGCCAAAAACGTGTGCGCATCCGCCAGTCGCCGCCGGCATCTCCAGCCCCGTCGCCAGGTGTGACAGGGCCTTAAGAGTTTCACACTGCAGTTTTTTCCCTGATCAGGTTTGTGTGCCAAAACCAGGAGAGATTGACACCTGTTCTGAGTTTTGGAGACTCCTGGTTTTGACACACAATCCTGATCGAACCTGATCAGGAAAAAAACTGCAGTGTAAAACCAGCCTAAGGCCCCATTCATACACTGCTTTTTTAGCTCCACTTATATGTTTAATCACCCACTCCTGGTTTGTGATGAGCTTGTGCTTAAAAATATGCGGCAAAAAAAGCAGTGTGTGAATGGTGCCCTATCCTCTCCTATGTTTCAGTTGACCTCTCTCGTGTTGGAGCCATGATTCATGTCAGTCCACTTGTTGCAACAGCTCTCCAAGGTGCGATCACCTTTTTTTAGGGTGCGTGCACACGGTCCGGAGGAGCTGCGTGTTGGACGCAGCTCCTCTGGACCTGAGGGAAGCCGCGGGTGGCCGCAGGGAGACCGCAGCTGCACTGTACTCACCATGTGCGGCGGGTGCGGGGTGGCTTCTCTCTGCAGTCACCTGATGGCAGCTGCTTCCGACTCCGCAGCATGAAATAAACATGCTGCGGAGGATTGGACTCCCGGCAACCCGCACCGCAGCTCCAAACATGCTGCGGGCAGATAAATCATAGTGAGGATGGGATTTCAAGAAATCCCATCCACTATGCTTGTACTGTACTACAGTGTTTTGGACGCAGCGGCAAGACGCTGCGTTCAAAACGCTGCGTACACTGATCGTGTGCACGCACCCTTAGATGCAGACTAACGATCAGATCTTATTTGATGCAGGTGTTGGTTTTGGGAATGAAAATTTACAAGGTGATTCCATAATTTTTTTTCCCTCTGCTTGGTCTGAAAAAAGGTACCCTTACTAACTACCACATTTTTTTATCTTGATTTCTTTTAAGGCACCGTTACACGCCACCATATGGTTTCCATATCACTGGCGATTTGATGTGAGCACACAAGTTTCGGGCACTTTTTTCAGATTGCTGTGGAACTTGCACAAGTAGCGATCTAGCGTGCGATCTTCGGCGGTCCTGCGTTCCGGAAATTGCCTGCAGAAGACCGGAAGCAATCTTCCTCTCACACATCGCCACGTCACACGCCACAATCGTAGCAGCGATGTGGCCATACTGTTTCGATAGGGGTGTGCTAGAGTGTGTTTTACCGCGCCCCTATCACTGCGATTGATGGATGGAACTGCATTCCCATTGGTCAGCCTTGTGTGAACGCACGGGTCATCAAATAAGGTGCCTCGGACATGGCCAGCCAATCGGAACGCAGTATCACCCACCAATACACAGATGCGGCGCAAAAAATCACCATCCAAGTACGCCTACAGAATTTATTTCAGGATCGCTGTGTACGTCGCTATCGCCCTGTCACACGGCACGATCCACTGAAATCGCCTGGTGGATATCGCCTGATTTCACTGCAGTGCAGGGCAATCAGGCGACGCTCCACCAGCGATTTCTCATCGTAGAATCGCCCAGTCACACGCTACTACGCACATGCGATGTGGTTTCCACATCGCCGAATTCGGGAATTGCCAGCGATTTCTAAGGCGATATGGCGGCGTGTGATGATACCTTTAGCGTTTCTTAAAGCCATGAATTTGCCATTTGAAATGACTTTAGTTTTGTGCCATGTCTGTGATCTGCTTTTTTTTCCTATATTAAACAACAGAATGGACATCCTCCGAGCCAGGTGATTCCATAATTTTTGCTAGGGGTTGTAAATGTCGTAATTTGCCAGGCAAAATCAGTTGTTTTTTTTTTTTGTTTAACATATCATGGAATTTTAATGACCCATATTGCAGATTTTCTTATGTTGCAGTCATAAAAAGATTAAACACTGCGCTGTTATCTTCAGCAAGAAAACAGATTCGGGCTTATGGATGGTGATCATACTGGTGCGAGAGCAGCCAGTTACTTCCGGGTGATTACTGTTTCCACTGGATCTGGGCACAAATGGCACGCCCCCAGTTTAAACCGGACTCACATGGATGGCAAAAAATGCCAGTGTGAAACCAGCCTAATGCGCAATGTATAGGTGATATTTTCCTGATGGAGTGGATGTCCGAAACACATTGAAATCACAAGTATTCAGAAGAATGCCGATCTGATGCTTTCTTGCTGAACATAGCAGCGCAGTGTTTTAACCCTCTTAGGCTGAAGGCACACTGTCGTGCATCAAACACGTAGTGTGTTTGATGCATGACAGTGATGCTAGTGTAATGCATGTTTGTGGGTATGTGTGGTGCGAGTGTGGTGCATGTGGTGCGTGTGCCTGCCTGTATTCATGTGAGTGTGCTGCGAGTGTGAGGTGTGTGGTGCATGTGTTAGTGATGCTGTCCACGGTCCTGAAGGACCGCGGGCAGCATTTGTCGGGGAATTCAAACTCGCCTGCTGTCAAAAGCCGGTGAGTTTGAATGTCCCACCATGCACATACAGTAATAACCATCCTGCCCCGCTGTGACAGCAGCGGTGCAAGATGATTATTATAATGTGCTTTAACACTCATGTCAGCATGTGTCCAGAGACTGTCCAGGCGCCCTGGACACATGCTGAGGTCATAAATGGCCAAATTTGTGTTTTATGCATAAAAATCTACAAAGATGGTAATTGTCGGCTTTGTAGTTTCATTTCTAAACTCCTGCAGCTCCTGTCAGTGAACAGCGGTAATGTACGCTGTCCAGGGTCCTGAACAGCTAAGGAATCAGCACAGTAGTTTGCCTGTGCTGATTGATTCAGCACTCATGGCCCTGGACAGCGTACATTACCGCTGTTCACTGACAGGAGCCGCAGGATTTTAGAAATGAAACTACAAAGCCGACAATTAACGGCTTTGTAGATTTTTATGCATAAAACACAAATTTGGCCATTTATGACCCCAGCATGTGTCCAGGGTGCTTGGACAGTCTCTGGACACATACTGACATGAGTGTTAAAGCACATTATAATAATCATCTTGCACCGCTGCTGTCACAGCGGGGCAGGATGATTATTACTGTACGCACATGGTGTGACATTCAAACTGGCCGGCTTTTGACAGCTGGCAAGTTTGAATCGATTTGCGCAGCACACTCGGGCAAATATCGCACCGTGTGCTGTATGGGGGCGAGAAAATCTCGCCCCCATACACTTGCATTGCGCTTACGTGCGTCAGAATCGCGTGCAGTCACAGCATGCTGCGACTGCACTCGCTTCTGACTCGCAATGGGAGTTAAGTGCGGAGAACTTGCACCAGTTTGCCCTGCCTGATAGGGCAACACTGGCCCGAGTGCAATGCGAGTTTCCCTCGCCCAGTGTGCCTTCAGCCTTATGACTGCAACCTCGTATCGCTGATACTGAAACTGCAGCAGCTATCTTCCTTTATCAAGCGATTGAGGTGGTTGTATTCTACACAACCCCATCAAGTGAGAGGTTCATTGTCTTCTTCCAATTAATCTGAATAATATCAGATTAAAACCTATTTGTGCTTCTTGTCCACATTGCCTTTTCCATGGAAGATAAAGGAGTTTTCCTGCTAACAAAGTTAAATTTAAAGTTGATTTTAATCAATAGATCTTGGAAGAATAATGATTTTATTTCACAATTGTGTAAGCCATTGGCCAATCATGGGTGGGCAGAACATTGTCCGCACAGCAACACCCTTCATGTACTGTCTGTATATGTATTGATATAGAACTGAGTACAGGTTGGGGATGGAGATCTGGAGTTGACTGACTATGACTAATAATAATATTTATTCATTTTTATAGGGCTGTTAATTCCATAGCACTTTACATACATTTGCAATACTGTCCCTACTGGGGCTCACAATGTAACCATCCTATCAGTAAAACTTTGGAGTGTTTGAGAATACCGGAGTGCCGGAGGAAGCCCACGCAAACACGGTGAGAACATACGAATGCCTTGCAGATAATGTCCTTGGTGGGAATTTAACCCAGGACCCCAGCGCTTCAAGACTGCAATGCTAACTACTGAGCCACTGTGCCGCCCATATCACTGATGGTCAGAGCTAAAACACTGACCAAACTGATGAAAAAAGGATTCAATACACAGATGGATATCAGAATTAGTACATTTTATTTTTTGCATATAAAAAAAAATCACTGTCAACCGTATGAAGCTTTAGGAGGATCTTACTTAATCATAGCCCCTTTTTATTTACATGTATTGTCAAAGTGTAATTAAATATTTTTTTCTTTTATTGCCTGCAGATTGTTGAGGGGTTCCGGGTCTTGAGACCACTAATTATTTAGTATAAGACCCCTAAGAATTGCACAGCTCAGGAGGCAGGAACGTCCAACTCTTGCCTGAGCATGCACGAAGGGCCCGGTCCATGAAGGGTGGCGTTCACATTGGTCTTGATGAGATGTGCTGGAGTTTGATGCACCTGATTTATAAAGAGGCATAAGCTTCTTCTTGAATGGGGAGCGCTGGTGGTGTGGTATAAACATCAGTGTGCGCCTCACCGCCAATCCTACTACAGTTCCTTCTGGAGTAGGATTCCTGGGTAGTGACGCTACCTCTCCCCCACAGCAGCTTTGCACACTTTCTCGGAGCTGGTTAAAAATGTGAGAAAGCCAGGAATAGTTAAATTTGAGCGCAGCCTCAGGTTACACCAAAATTGTGACTTTTCAGAGCATCTTAATCCAGAATACTGATGTAAAAACATTGATTAGGAGCAAAGAGCAGAGTATGGATTCAGTGGAAAGTCTCTGCTTTGTGCACATAAGACAGCTCTTCTCCCTGAACGGCGGGTTCTTAGTGGGGGTTTTAGGATCCCTTACCTCCACCGATCTGCAGACAATTTAAGGAACAAAAAGTCAACTTTTTTTGTGCAAACATCAATTTGATTTAAAATGAATTTGCTTAACACACTGTTTGTTTTTTCTCAGAACTTCTTAGGCCCCCTTCACATCACGTTTTTTCCTGTCCGTGTGAATCCTGTTTTTTGCAGGACCCCACGGAGAGGAACGGACAGGACCGGATTGGTAACTCCGGATGCCATTTCTGCATCCAGATCTGTGATTTTGAGGGATCCGAACACAGAAAGAGCTGGGAGGACCCTGAGCCTGCAAAGCACAGGCAAGTGGGGCTGTACTTTCACACTGTATCTACATACATTGCAAAAGGGGAAGAAAGCAATGGTTAAAAAAAATGCTCACCTCTCTGCCGAGTGTCCCGCGATGCAAGGCGTCCACCTCTGATGGCTGCAGGACCTTAATCAGCTGAGTGGGCGGGGCAACCCGATCAGCTGATGTCATATTAACGGTTTAAATCACCCACCAGCAGATCGGGTTGCCACCTCGCCTAGTCAGCTGATTAAGGTCCTGCAGCCATCGGAGGTGGACTCCTTGCATCACAGGACACTCGGCGGGGAGGTGAGCCGCTTTTTTTTTTTTTTTTTTTAACACATCGATTTCTTTAATTTCTCTTTAGCAGTGTATGTAGATAGTGTATGGTATGTAGATACACTGGTAAAGTGTAATTACACTGAATAGAGCAGTTTGTGTACTGAGCATGCTCAGAACACTAAAACCGGATCCGGGAAACTATCCTGTTTTTTCCCAGATACGAGCTCCATATACCCCCATATTATTTGAATTGGACAGCGTGGCATCCGATACTGTCCGATTGTGTCTGCTTTCTTGGAGCAGTTTCCGATTTTGGGGATGTCAAAAAAGCAAACACAATTGGGTCCCTGCACACAGATGGCTATTAAGCACCAATCCGTGCCCATCCATGCTCATAGGGATACATGTGGGCCAAATCAAATCCGTGCCTATCTGTTTTGCCACGGATCCACAAAAAACGTGATGTGAAGGGGGCCTAAAGCAAAAATAGCAATCTAGTAATTATAAAGCTATGTTCACACTGTGCGCTTTCGATCCATTTTGGCTATTTTTTTTTTTTCTGGTGCGTTTTTTTAATGTTCAATCTTTCTTTATTGAAAACCAAAAATTAAACTTGCAGTGCCTGAAAAACTTGAAACATGCAAAGCATAACAACTCATTATATCACATTTTTAGACTGTTAGGAATGCTGTCTAATACCCTTTGTAGATGGGACCGAAGTATGTCTGGTATCCATAGTTCAGTACAAGTTTAGTCCTCTATGGTGTGGTTTTTTTAGCCCATAGATAGTGGTTTCAATGGGAAAAGCGCACCCATAATTGACAGCTCATACTTTTTACGGATCACTTTTCAAGGGAAAAAATGCACCAGGTCCTGAAAGCACAGATTGAACAGCAAAAGTGGAAAACCCATTGACTTTACTGGGATTCCATTTAAGTGATGCGCTCACTGCAAAAACAGATGCAAAAAGCGCACAGTGTGAACATAGTCTAAGACTGTTCACACGCTGCGTATTTCCACTGTTGCACAGCACTATTTTGAGGATGCGTCTTACGGATGCGCTTTGCGCAAAAAAACCCATCCTCGTTCACACTGTGCGCTTTTCAGGATGCGTTTTTTTGGAGCCCATTCTACAATGGGGACAATGGAAAAGCGCAGCCTCAAAAGCCCCATAGAATTGACCTGGCCATTCTTTTTGAGGATGCGCTTTGTAGTGAAAGTGCATCCTCAAAAGTATGGAGTGTGTGAATGCAAAATCAGGAAATGCATTGCCTTAGCTGGGAAGCAAAACAGCGCTGCACTTCACTGCATTTGCGCATCCGTAAAAGCTGAATGTGAACATAGCCTACAAGTACAAAGGTTTACATGTGACCACCATTACTCCTGCTAGCTCTTAAACTGTATCAGAATTTTTCTTTAGATTTTTTTTGTGAGATTTGGTACATTGGTCTTCTCCTTTATGAACGTAAAAGATTATCTTGACACCTTTTTCTTGTATATTGTCCGGCCACTTGGAGTTGTGTGTGATCACCCATCACTACCACCGCCACCTTCCTGGTAATATCACCTGTTTGATATCAGGTTGGGACTGGAGAAATCAGTGACATCAGTCTTCTCTCCCAATGTCAGGCAGAGCTTACATACTAAGAAAGGCAGTCACATTTATGTAACCGCACTGATAGCTCTGAGATGTTCTCTCGGTTAAGCCCTGCCTGACATTAGGTATCTTGGGGAATAAACCGGACATCATGTGTATTTGTTAGTTTCCAGCAGAGCCAAGGAGTCGCTAACGCTGACATCCGACTGACTCCTCTGTTATTCCACACTCCAACTCCTTCAGAAATGGCTTTTCTATAATTAGAAATAAAAAATATACTTTAGCAAAATAGTAACATCAGCATTCTCCGCTTCCCTAAAAACCCATGAAAGTAAAATTGCAACATGCCATACATTTATTAATCCTGTATAATATGTATATACTTTTTATTTTTAAGACAGTTTCTCCCTACGCCGACTCCACCCAAAACTGGCTCCGACTCATGGAAACATAATTCTTGGCTCCAATAACAACACAAATGATAATTAGCTGCAAACACTATTCTGATTTGTAACTCAGCTTGTTTTGTTATTACTTTATATTACCAAGTGCTTCACATGTACACAGAAGGCAAGAGCATATCTGAATATAAATGTATCTTCATAATGACAGTGCAAAATGTTCTGTATAGAGATTAAAATAAAGTAGAATTTTTTTCCCATGGGTTTCTATTATTTAGTCTATGAGAAAAACGTAGAAACCATTTACATGTTTCTTCTGTTTTCTGCACCAAAATCTGCAAGGAAAAAACCTGAAGGTGTGCACAGCACTTCAGAATTCTCATTGACTTTGCTGGGATACATTTTTCCCTTGCATATTTTAGAAAAAAAACTATCCAAAAATACTAGGTGGTCACATAGCCTTCTCCTTCTCCTGATAGTTCCACTTCTGGTTTTGGCTTACAAATACTGATGGAAAAAACTCACTAAACACTCAACATGTGCATGTGCCCTAATGATTTTCAGGTAGGACTGGGCGGACAATGAAAGGCTACTATGATGTTCCAAAATGGAGTGTTTGCCTCAGACGTTTGTAGGGTTTAAAGGGACACTGTAGGTCATTTTTCAGTATGATACTAATAATACCATTGAATAGTGCCTGGGCAGACCTTTTAAAAACATGTAAAATCATTATTGTACCGTTTGTAGTTTCCATTTTATCAACATTGTCAGACCCTGTAGGGAGCTCCTGGATTAGTCCTCTCCATTATAAGCAAACAGGAATAATCCTGTGGTGTATAAACTGTCATGTAATTATGCTCTCCTTCTCAGCAGCTCACTCCTCCCTCTGAGCAGCTTTCTCCTCCCTCTCAGCAGCTCTCTCCTGCTTCCTCCCTCTGTTAACAGTGCAGTGTCAGGTTTCATGTACAGTAAATCTGTTCTCATGAGGACACAAAGGGAGATAGCTATTACAAATCTGCCTTATCTAGACTCCATTTGTTTCTGTAAGCAGGTATCCCTGCTGTGACAGTTTGTGTTGTATTTGACCTTTTTTAATGCTGCAAACGCAGAGAGATTACAGCCCCTAACAGACACACACACACAAACACACACACACTGATCTCCCGTGCAGTGATGTGGTGTGAATATGCATATTCATCTTATGGGGAGTGGACAGCATAGAACTAAGTGGTTCATTCAATGTGACAGATGGAATGATTCTCATTATTTGAAGTTTACAGACGATAGGAGGGAAATATAAATAAAATTAATACATAAATAGAGAGAGATTAGAGTGAGGAATTAGAAAATGATAGCACATGGATTTTTGACCTGACAGTTTTCCTTTAAAAGGAACTTTTAAAGTCCACTTTTCTGATCATCATAATGGGAGACCCAGACAATGGGGTTTAGGGCACTGCCCTCCGGAGGCCACACTAGGTACTACAAGTTTGTAGACACCGCCCCCTCCGCTTATAAACCCCTACCGCAGGGAATATCCTCAGTTTTAAACTTAGTGTGCTCGGAGGTATCACACGCATTGCTTGCACATCACAGCATTCTCACAGCTTACGTGATGGCGTCTGAAGACAAGGTAGGTCCCGGTCGGGGATCTCCGGCAGTCTCCCTGTTCACCCTTGAGGGAACACACAGGTTGAGGTACCGGAGGGCCCAGAGCCTGGACACGTTGTGTCCTCCCGGTACGCTGCCGCGCTCCTTCACATCCCTCCTTGGGGGGCTCTGGGAAGTGGGAGATAGGGGCCTTGCACAGCTCCGCTCCGTCCGAGGCCTCCCTAAATGGTGCTTACAGACCGGACTGGAGCCAGCCCAGTCCGAGGCCTCCCTAAAGGTGCTTACAGACCGGACTGGTGCTGAACCCCCTGTCTGAGGCCTCCCTGAATGGTGCTTACAGACCGGACCGGCACTGATGCGCCTTGTGTGTCTCCGGTGTGCCTGGGGGTAGTGTCTGACACTGATGTGTTTTTGGCACTCAGACCGCGCGCAACCCTCGGGTCCGCGGTTCTGGCGGTGTACCCTGTGCTGGGGTCACCATAGCTGACCGCCCTGTGTGTCACAGGGGCTGCGGCTGCGGGCTACAGGTTTTGTCTGCAGCCCTGGGTATAGTGTGAGACTATATCTCCCGCGCTGCGGGCTCCGGCACCAGATTACTAAGATGGCTGCTTGGAGGGATGTGGAGCAGCCCATGGGATGATGTCATCACTGGGCGTGTGTGTGTGATTCCCGCGTGTTTTCGGCCCGCCCACGACTTGTCTGGCGGCGGCCATCTTCTCCTCACTTCCCGGCTGGGACTGAATGAGTGCTCTGCTGCGCTCCCGGGAGATTCCGGTTATTACCAATCGCGGAGGCCACACACACACCGCTCCCCTCTACCGCATTGAAGCGGTCGGTAAGCCGCCGGTGTTCCGGTTTCCTACTTGGCTTAATTTTCTCTTCTGCTGTCGGCATGTCCCCAGCAAAGAAGAGCGCTGCTAAGGCAGACAACTCCACCACTACCTGTGCTATATGCAACGGGACGCTGGTTGGGGGGTCCTGCAATAACTGCGGACACCCAGAGGCACGGACTGATAATGCAGAGGCAGCAGCTCCGGTGCTGTACCCTGAGGTTCAGGTGATCCCAGGGCCATGGGAAACACAGAATAAGATCAATGAATCTGTGTTATCTAAGCTGTCCTCCATGTCGCAATCCCTGGAGGCACTGACTAGGAGACTGGAAGGTCCAGCTGCTCCCTCAAGTTACCCCCGGGTATCACCCTTTGCTACCGCGAGACCCCTTAAGCGGGCTCGCCGGGATGAATCACCCGAGCTCCAGACCCTCTCTGAGGAGGAGCATCACTCTGATGGTGACGAAGATGATGGGGGTTCAATGCTTGAGTCTGTGTCAGAACCACCTGACGGGGTGGAGGATTTGGTATCCTCCATCAACGAGACTCTTCGTCTCGTGGCACCCCCTGAGGAGGTGGAACTACACCCTAAGGAGGTGTATCAATGGTTGCAGCCGGAGGCTCGCCCATGTGGATCCTTTATGGACCACACTAACTTTGGAAGGGTGGTTAGAGCACCCAGGGTTCACCCTGGGCGGCGTTATGTCCGTAAATCTAGGGACACTCGCTTCCCCTTCCCCCAGGAGGTGCTTCAGGAGTGGTCGCAGTCCCCGAAAGTGGACGCTTCCATGACCAGGATTGCTGCACGCTCCCTATTCTCTGCCTCTGATAGCTCCTCATTGAAGGACGCGACGGATAGACAGGTCGAACAACTCGCCAAGTCTTCCTATGAGGCTGTGGGGTCTTCATTTGCCCCTAATTTTGCCACGGTCTGGACTCTGCAGGCGATCACCACCTGCTTGGAGGGTATCACTGACCTGGCGGGGTCCAATTTTGAGGTTCTGGCGCTTACTGATAGGGCAAGGGCCTATGCAGATTACGCCAGGACCGCGACCCTAGAAACTGCCACTCGCTCTGCTGTGGCTTCGGCCAATGCGATAGCGATCCGCAGGTTGTTGTGGCTGCGTCTATGGGACTCAGATGCCACGTCAAAGAAGATTCTGCAGAATCTTCCATTTTCTGGTGACAGACTGTTTGGTACCGAGCTGGATAAGTTGATAGACTCCGCAGAATCCTTTAAGATCCCACAGAATAAACCTAAGCCACGGTATACCGTCAAAAGGAACCCAAAACAGTGGTCCTTTCGCTCCAGCTCACAGTCATCAGCTTCGTCCACTCGCGCGGACAGAGGGGGCAAGCCCTCTACTCAGTGGCGCCCCAAGGGTCGCCAGAAGAAGTCAACGGGAGCAGCGGCTGCCACTCCCAAACCCACTTCCGCATGACTCGCTCTCGCGTCCTGCCGCCCCACAGGTGGGGGGCCGCCTGTCCCGATTTCAGGACAGATGGTTACTCCACGTCCAAGATCAGTGGGTCTGAGACGTAGTCTCGCGCGGCTACAGGATAGAGCTGACGTCGCGACCGGCACACCGATTCCATCGGTCTGTTCCATCCCCGGAAAAGGCTCAGGCTTTTCACCTGGTGTTGGAGGGACTCCGCAGAGACGGAGTAGTGATCCCAGTGCCTTCCGGAGAGAGGTTCAGGGGTTTTTACTCCAACCTCTTTATCGTCCCGAAGAAGTACGGCTCCTTTCGCCCGGTTCTGGACCTCAAGTTGTTCAACCGTCACGTGTTGGTTCGGAAGTTCCGCATGGAATCCCTGCGCTCCGTGATCGCGGCTGTGTCGCAGGGAGACTTCCTAGCGTCCATAGATATCCGAGACGCTTACCTTCACGTGCCCATTGCACCAGCTCATCAGCGCTGGTTGAGGTTTGCAGTGGGGGACGAACACTACCAGTTCGTGGCGCTCCCCTTCGGGTTGGCCTCGGCTCCAAGGGTGTTCACAAAAGTGATGGCATCTATGATGGCTCTCCTGCATATGCAGGGACATGCCGTCATACCCTATCTAGACGACCTGCTGGTCAGGGCGCCATCAGAACATCTTTGCCGGAAGAGCCTGGAGGTGACCATGAAGTCTCTGGAACAGTTTGGGTGGCTTCTCAATATCCAGAAGTCAACCCTGGTTCCGACCCAGTCATTGACTTATCTGGGCATGGACTTCCACACGGACTCAGCTCTGGTGTCCCTGCCACGAGCCAAACAGCTGGCCATCCAATCGGGAGTCCAAGATATACTCCTGTCCCCACAATCATCCATACGGGTGTTGATGAAGCTGGTGGGACGCATGGTGGCAGCGATAGAGGCGGTGCCTTTTGCACAGTTTCGCCTCCGTCCTCTCCAGCTGGAAATTCTCCGCAGATGGGACAAGAGGACGATCTCGCTGAATTGGCTGATGGCCCTTTCACGACCGACCAGGGATTCCCTGCGGTGGTGGCTTCAGCCACTTCACTTGTCACGGGGCCGGTCTTTCCTCAAACCGTCATGGTTAGTGGTGACCACCGACGCCAGTCTGAAGGGCTGGGGGGCGGTGTTCTTACACCACAGGGCTCAAGGCCTCTGGACTCGGTCGGAGTCGGCGTTGCAGATCAACGTGCTGGAGATCAAGGCGGTCTATCTGGCGCTCCTGGCGTTTCAGAAGTTCCTGTCGGGACAACCCATCCGGGTTCAGTCCGACAATGCGACGGCCGTCGCATATATAAATCATCAGGGAGGGACCAGAAGTGCTCAGGCCCTCGCCGAAGTCCACCGCATTCTATCCTGGGTGGAGGACAACAACTGCCTGATCTCCGCAGTTCACATCCCAGGGGTCGAGAACTGGGAGGCCGATTACCTGAGCCGACAGGGAATGGACGCCGGAGAGTGGTCTCTTCATCCGGACGTCTTCCGGGACATCTGCAGCAGATGGGGCACTCCGGACGTGGATCTGATGGCCTCACGGCTCAATCATCAGGTGCCGCAATACATGGCGAGATCGTGGGATCCTCAGTCTCTGGGGGCGGATGCCCTGATCCTGAGTTGGTCCGGATTCCATCTACCATATGTGTTCCCACCGCTGGCACTGATTCCCAAGGTTTTGTGGAAGATCAGGTCAGAGTGCAGCGTAGCCATTCTAGTGGCACCGGATTGGCCCAGGAGGTCCTGGTACCCAGACCTGTGGCAACTGTCCGGCGGACTCCGGTGGGCTCTTCCAGAACGCGCAGATCTACTCGCGCAGGGCCCCTTCTTCCACCTCAATTCCAAGGCCCTCAGATTGACTGCATGGCTCTTGAGGCCTGGCTTCTGACATCCAGGGGATTCTCTCCTACAGTGGTTGCCACTATGAATCGGGCTAGGAAGCCTGTGTCACGGAGGATTTACCACAGGACGTGGAAAATCTTTTTCTCCTGGTGTGCCTCTGGTGGACGGTCTCCGTGGCCCTTGTCCATCCCGACCTTGTTGGCTTTCCTACAATCGGGTTTGGAATTAGGCTTATCCCTCAGCTCCCTGAAGGGTCAAGTATCAGCTCTTTCAGTGCTGTTTGACAGGCGTTTGGCGCTCCTTCCTAAGGTCCGTCAGTTTCTGCAAGGGGTGTCTCGGGTGGTTCCGCCATATAGGCGACCGCTGGACCCTTGGGACCTTAACATGGTTCTGACGACTCTGCAGAAACCGCCGTTCGAGCCTCTGAGGGAAGTCCCCCTTTCTCGTCTGTCCCAGAAAGTGGTCTTTCTGGTGGCAATTACATCTCTGAGAAGGGATTCTGAATTGGCTGCACTGTCGTGCAAGTCACCCTTTCTGGTGGTTCACCAGGACAAGGTGGTGTTGCGCCCGCGGGCAGAATTTTTGCCAAAAGTGGTTTCCACTTTCCACTTGAACCAAGAGATTGTGCTCCCATCGTTTTGTCCCGCTCCTGTTCATCAGATTGAGCGCGACCTCCACACTCTGGATTTAGTGAGGGCTGTACGCATTTATGTGTCCAGGACGGCCTCCTTCCGGAGTTCGGACTCTTTATTCATCCTTACGGCGGGTCGCTGTAAGGGGTCCGCGGCATCCAAATCAACCTTGGCCAGATGGATCAAGGCTCCCATTCAAGAGGCTTACCGTTCGGCGGGTCTGCCTCTCCCGGTGGGCTTGAAGGCGCACTCGACCAGAGCCGTTGGTGCATCCTGGGCTTTGCGACATCGCGCTTCAGCTCTGCAAGTGTGTCAGGCGGCCACCTGGTCCAGCCTGCACACCTTCTCTAAGCACTATATGGTGCATGCCCATGCCTCTGCGGATGCAGGTTTGGGCAGGCGGGTCCTCCAGGCGGCGGTTGCCCACCTTTGAGGGGGCCCGTGTATGTCAACGTCTTTTGAGGAACTCTTCCCGCCCTGGGGTTTTGCTTTAGGACATCCCCATTGTCTGGGTCTCCCATTATGATGATCAGAAAAAAGAGAATTTTGTTTACGTACCGTAAATTCTTTTTTCTTGAATCATCAATGGGAGACCCAGCACCCACCCAGTTGTTCCGTTGCATGTGTTTGCATTTGACCTATTCCCAGTTGGGACAGTTGTTTTCCGGGTTGTTGGACCGTATGTACACGGTCTCTTTCCCGATGTTTCGGGTGTGGTTTATGTTGTCTCCTCGCAGCTTATGGACCAAACTGAGGATATTCCCTGCGGTAGGGGTTTATAAGCGGAGGGGGCGGTGTCTACAAACTTGTAGTACCTAGTGTGGCCTCCGGAGGGCAGTGCCCTAAACCCCATTGTCTGGGTCTCCCATTGATGATTCAAGAAAAAAGAATTTACGGTACGTAAACAAAATTCTCTTTTTTAATAATTTATAGGTTAAATAATCTGTCACCAGGTTTCTGCTGCCCCATAAGAGGGCTGCATAAAGTAGGCACAAAGACCCTGATTCCAGTACTTTATCACTTACTGGGCTTCGTACTGTAGTTTTGATGAAAAACTATTTCTGCAGCTACCCTAGTCTTCTCAGTGATGAACTTCTGCTATGTACGGTCGTGGCCTCATGTTTTGACACACTGTAAATCTTTTTGTCCAATGTCTCTATGGTTTCTTAAGTACAATTATCAGTATTTCATACGGGTTTACACTTTTATTGACAAATGCCTCAAGTTTATCCAAAGACTCGATATTTACAGTGTTTTTCAAGGCTTCCGTAATTCGCCCTCTCATGCTGAACATCGGCTTCTGGGCCATACCCTGATTCATGATAGCCAATTCTGATCTAATCTGTTGATTGCTTCATCACAATTCCTGTATTTTTATTTGTCCACCCACTTTTTGAGGATTTACTTCAGGTTCTCAATGGGATTGAGATGTGGGAAGTTTCCTGGCAACTGACCGAAAATGTCATGTTTTGTTCACAAAGCCACTTCGTTATTACCATACCTTCTGACATTGTCACCAACATGCTAGAAAAAGCATCGGTTACCACCAAATTGCTTCATTTGTTTTTAGGAAAAATTGTGAATGAGCCCACCTCAGTAGATGAAAAGCAACTATTGACAGTGTTAATTGTGCTCCTGCAGTTCCCCTAAACATCCCTGTTCCTTACTGTGCTCCTGATGTGCCCCCCCATCAGTAACTGCTCATGCAGGGCTCACCCTCCCATCAGTAACTGTGCTCCTGACATGCCCTCTTCGATAACTGCTCCTGCAGTGCTCACCCCTCTTGTTGGTAGCGGTGCTCCTGGAGTGCCCCGTTGTTGGTAGCGGTGCTCCTGGAGTGCCCGGTTGTTGGTAGCGGTGCTCCTGGAGTGCCCCTGTGTTGGTAGCGGTGCTCCTGGAGTGCCCCCGTGTTGGTAGTGGTGCTCCTGGAGTTCCGCCGTGTTGGTAGCGGTGCTCCTGGAGTGCCCCCTTGTTGGTAGCGGTGCCCCAGTGTTGGTAGTGGTGCTCCTGGAGTGCCGCCGTGTTGGTAGCGGTGCTCCTGGAGTGCCCCTGTGTTGGTAGTGGTGCTCCTGGAGTGCCCCCGTGTTGGTAGTGGTGCTCCTGGAGTGCCCCCGTGTTGGTAGCGGTGCTCCTGGAGTGCCCCCGTGTTGGTAGCGGTGCTCCTGGAGTGCCCCCTTGTTGGTAGCGGTGCTCCTGGAGTGCCCCCTTGTTGGTAGCGGTGCTCCTGGAGTGCCCCCGCGTCGGTAGCGGTGCTCCTGGAGTGCTGCCGTATTGGTAGCGGTGCTCCGGCAGTGCCGCCGTGTTGGTAGTGGTGCTCCGCCAGTGCCCCAGTGCTGGTCAAAATCAAATGCGTAAGTGTAAGGCTATGTTCACACTGGACATTTCTGATCAGTTTTTGGTGCTGCGTTTTTTTTTTTGTAAACCTGCACCAAAAAACGGCTGCCAGCAAAGTGAATGTGATTCTCAATTTGCTGTGCAGACATCACCGTTTTTGACTGTTGCATTTGTGATGCCGAAAGCCCATCCAGAAAATAATGAGCATGTCAATTATTGCCCAGTTTTTCTGGAGCACTTTCTGCACCACTAATGTCCAATTACTTACCTTCCTCAGCGATCCCATGGTGAGCTCCAGTGAGGTCTTCCTCCCGGGCATCAGCAGGACCTGTGGGTAGTTGTGTATGGTACTTCCAGGACCCACCCATGTGACATGGGGCACAGGTCTTGTAAGTGCCGTACTTGACTGCCTAAAGGTCCTGCCGATGTCCGGGAGGAAGATCTCACCGGGGCACACCGTGGGATTGCCGAGGAGGGTAAGTGTGTGTCTCTCTGTCTGTGTCTGATTATCTGTGTCCCCCGGAAAAGGAGTAAAAAAGTAGTACAAACGGGTGATGTGTTTGTGATGCTTTGTTGTAAAAATTAGATCCGTTCCTGGTGCAGAAACTAAACCAAAAACAGATCAACAAAAAATAAGCACAAAACACTCTGTCTGAATTCAGCCTTTATGTACATTTCATGCCACGTTATAAAAAACAAAGTGCATACCGCTAGACAGTATAAATGAAAATGTAATATATGTAAATGAAAAAAAGCAGGCAGCACTCCATCAAAAGTTACGAAAATTGTGGCTTTACTGATCCACAGGTGGCGACATTTCAGTGGATTTCTCCACCTCTATCAAGCTTGAGAAATGTGGAGAAATCCACCGATATGTCGCCACCTATGGATCAGTGAAGCCACAATTTTCATAACTATTTTGTTGGAGTGTTGCCTGCTTTTTTTATTTATCCATCAGATATGGACTTCACCAATTTATTATCGGTAGCGCTGCCAGAGTATTTTGTTTAGGATATACACCCCACAGTCCCTATCTCTATTCCCTTTATACAATTGCTTTGGCAAAACAGATGTATTTGGTCCTGCCAATAAAGCTTCTTTGAATCTTGAATCTTGAATCTATACAGTGTATATGTATATATACAGTACAGACCAAAAGTTTGGACACACCTTCTCATTCAAAGAGTTTTCTTTATTTTCATAACTATCAAAATTGTAGATTCACGCTGAAGGCATCAAAACTATGAATTAACACATGTGGAATTATATACCGTATATACTCGTGTATAAGCCGACCCGTGTATAAGCCGACCCCCCTACTTTTGCCCCAAAAATCTGGAAAAACCTACTCGTGTATAAGCCGAGGGTGGACCCCAGAGCACAGGTATACAGCCCCCAGCAGTGTGGTATACAGGCCCCCCCCCAGTGGTATACAAGCCTCCCCAGTGGTAGTATACAGCAGCCCCAGTGGTAGTATACAGCAGCCCCAGTGGTAGTATATAGCATCCCCAGCAGCCCCAGTGGTAGTATACAGCAGCCCCAGTGGTAGTATATAGGAGCCCCAGCAGCCCCAGTGGTAGTATACAGCAGCCCCAGTGGTAGTATATAGCAGCCCCAGTGGTAGTATATAGGAGCCCCAGCAGCCCCAGTGGTAGTATACAGGAGCCCAAGCAGCCCCAGTGGTAGTATACATCAGCCCCAGAGGTATATACAGCCCCAGTGGTAGTATACATCAGCCCCAGTGGTAGTATACATCAGCCCCAGAGGTATATGCAGCCCCAGTGGTAGTATACAGCAGCCCCAGTGGTAGTATACAGCAGCCCCAGTGGTAGTATATAGCATCCCCAGCAGCCCCAGTGGTAGTATACAGCAGCCCCAGTGGTAGTATATAGGAGCCCCAGCAGCCCCAGTGGTAGTATACAGAAGCCCCAGTGGTAGTATATAGCAGCCCCAGTGGTAGTATACAGGAGCCCCAGCAGCCCCAGTGGTAGTATACAGGAGCCCAAGCAGCCCCAGTGGTAGTATACATCAGCCCCAGAGGTATATACAGCCCCAGTGGTAGTATACAGCCCCAGTGGTAGTATACATCAGCCCCAGAGGTATATGCAGCCCCAGTGGTAGTATACAGCCCCAGTGGTAGTATCCAGCAGCCCCAGAGGTATATACAGCCCCAGTGGTAGTATACAGCCCCAGTGGTAGTATACATCAGCCCCAGAGGTATATGCAGCCCCAGTGGTAGTATACAGCCCCAGTGGTAGTATACAGGCCCCCCCAGAGGTATATACAGCCCCAGTGGTAGTATACAGCCCCAGTGGTAGTATACAGCCCCAGTGGTAGTATACAGCCCCAGTGGTAGTATACAGCCCCAGTGGTAGTATACAGCCCCAGTGGTAGTATACAGGCCCCCCAGAGGTATATACAGCCCCAGTGGTAGTATACAGCCCCAGTGGTAGTATACATCAGCCCCAGAGGTATATACAGCCCCAGTGGTAGTATACAGCCCCAGTGGTAGTATACATCAGCCCCAGAGGTATATGCAGCCCCAGTGGTAGTATACAGGCCCCCCAGAGGTATATACAGCCCCAGTGGTAGTATACAGCCCCAGTGGTAGTATACAGGCCCCCCAGAGGTATATACAGCCCCAGTGGTAGTATACAGCCCCAGTGGTAGTATACATCAGCCCCAGAGGTATATGCAGCCCCAGTGGTAGTATCCAGCAGCCCCAGTGGTAGTATACAGCCCCAGTGGTAGTAAACAGCCCCCCCCCCCCTCCTTAATATGGGTCCCCCAGTATTAATAAACAGCCCCCCCTCCTTATCATGTCCCCCCAGGCTGCGGCAGCTGTCAAAATAACAAACAGTTTATACATCACCTTCCGGCGCAGCTCTCCGCTCCTCCCGTCCTCCGCTCCTCCGCTCGCCGGCTTCTTCTTCTTCTTGTGCCGACTTCTGTGACCGTGCGCAGGAAATGACGTCATCTCCTGCGCCCGGTCACATGACACCGGCACAAGAAGAAAGAAGAAGCCGGCGAGCGGAGGAGCGGAGGACGGGAGGAGTGGAGAGCTGCGCCGGAAGGTGATGTATAAACTGTTTGTTATTTTGACAGCTGCCGCAGCCTGGGGGGACATGATAAGAAGGAGGGCTGTTTATTAATACTGGGGGACCCATATTAAGGAGGGGGGCTGTGTAGTGAAATATGCACGGCATCCCCCCGCCGTTGATGGACGGGGGGATGCCGTGCATATTCATTGCACTAATGAGGCGGCCCCACGTGACCGCCTGTGGTCACCGCGGCCCCCTCCTGCCTCCTCCAGCTCCCGGTCAGAGCCCCCCCCCCACAGCATACCGTATGACCCGTGTATAAGCCGAGGGGGGGACTTTTCAGCCCAATTTTTGGGCTGAAAAACTCGGCTTATACACGAGTATATACGGTACTTAACAAAAATGTGTGAAAGAACTGAAAATATGTCTTATATTCTAGGTTCTTCAAAGTAGCCACCTTTTGCTTTGATTACTGCTTCGTACACTCTCTTGGCATTCTCTTGATGAGCTTCAAGAGGTAGTCACCGGAAATGGTCTTCCAACAGTCTTCAAGGAGTTCCCAGAGATGCTTAGCACTTGTTGGCCCTTTTGCCTTCACTCTGCGGTCCAGGTCACCCCAAACCATCTCGATTGGGTTCAGGTCTGGTGACTGGAGGCCAGGTCATCTGGCGTAGCACCCTATCACTCTCCTTCTTGGTCAAATAGCCCTTAAACAGCCTGGAGGTGTGTTTGGGGTCATTGACCTGTTGGTCCAACTAAACGCAAACCGGATGGAATAGCATGCCGCTGCAAGATGCTGCGGTAGCCATGCTGGTTCAGTATGCCTTCAATTTTGAGTAAATCCCCAGTGTCACCAGCAAAGCACCCCCACACCATCACACCTCCTCCTCCATGCTTCACATTGGGAACCAGGCATGTAGCGTCCATCCGTTCACCTTTTCTGCATCGCACAAAGACACGGTGGTTGGAACCAAAGATCTCAAATTTGGACTCATCAGACCAAAGCACAGATTTCCACTGGTCTAATATCCATTCCTTGTGTTCTTTAGCCCAAACAAGTCTCTTCTGCTTGTTGCCTGTCCTTAGCAGTGGTTTCCTAGCAGCTATGTTACCATGAAAACCTGTTGCACAAAGTTTCTTCTTAACAGTTGTTGTAGAGATATGTCTGCTGCTAGAACTCTGCATTGCCCTGGTCTCTAATCTGAGCTGCTGTTAACCTGTGATTTCTGAGGCTGGTGACTCGGATGAACTTATCCTGCGCAACAGAGGTGACTCTTGGTCTTCCTTTCCTGGGGCGGTCCTCATGTGAGCCAGTTTCTTTGTAGCGCTTGATGGTTTTTGCAACTGCACTTGGGGACACTTTCAAAGTTTTCCCAATTTTTCGGACTGACTGACCTTCATTTCTTAAAGTAATGATAGCCACTCGTTTTTCTTTACGTAGCTTCTTTTTTCTTGCCATAATACAAATTTTAACAGTCTATTCAGTAGGACTATTAGCTGTGTATCCACCAGACTTCTGCACAACAAAACTGATGGTCCCGACCCCATTTATAAGGCAAAAAATCTTACTTATTAAACCTGACAGGGCACACCTGTGAAGTGAAAACCATTTCCGGTAACTACCTCTTGAAGCTCATCAAGAGAATGCCAAGAGTGTGCAAAGCAGTAATCAAGACAAAAGGTGGCTACTTTGAAGTACCTAGAATATAAGACATATTTTTCATTGTTTCACATTTTTTTGTTAAGTACATAACTCCACATGTGTTAATTCATAGTTTTGATGCCTTCAGTGTGAATCTACAATTGTCATAGTCATGAAAATAAAGAAGACTCTTTGAGAAGGTGTGTCCAAACGTGTGTATGCATGCATGTGTGTGTATATATATATACAACTGCACAGTACTCACAGACATAATGTGAACTGGTGCCAGCAGGGACACTGGGTCAAACAACTAGAAAAAATTCTCTGCACCACTCAGCTACTGCAGGGATGCACGTATGCTAACAAGCTGTATATATTTGAGAAAAAAGTTTTAAAACTCTAATTCTTATTTTTTCTATTTCTGAAGTTCTTAGTACATACATTGGCCAATGTCTGTTTGCTCATCAACTGCGACAAAGTGACTTCAGGTCTGATGAGTCCTAACGCTGACATCCCTGCCTTCCTTGCCCTTGTGCTGCTGCACTATTTACTCACCTTCCTGCGCTCCTACAGTGACAGACGGCGATGTCCCCCCATCCCGGGAGGCTGCAGTCACAGCGAAACGGCTTGCCGTCGTCCGCCGTCCTCCACACCCTCTCCCCGCACATTGTCATGGATGAATTATGTCCATTGACACTTTGAAATAAAGGAGACATCACTGCTCAAATGGTGAGTGCCGTCTGCTTTTTTCTTCACATGAACTAAAATAGCATTACTTGCAGATGATGTTATCTTGTTCTTGTCCTGGCCTTTGAAACAATTAGGAAATATCTTCCAGTTTATCCAGAAATATGGGGAATACTCTGGCTATAAGGTCAATATCGCCAAGAGCGAACTCTTAGAATTGGGAGAAAAAAATGCCTGTGGAACAATGGAGGAAATTAGGCCTAGAACTACATATTGCAAAGACACATATCACCTATCTGGGAATTAAGATAGGCGGGCTTCCAGCACAACTATATTCACTAAATTATACACCTCTGATTGAAAAAATATTGGGAGAACTTTGGAGATGGCAGAATCTGCCACTATCTCTTCTGGGAAGATGCCACTTAATTAAAATGATCAGCTTTGCCAGACTCCTATACCCATTACAGACATTAACCCTGATTATCAAGCATCTTGATATAAACAGAATAAATAGAGCTTTCATCCATTTTATTTGGGCAGGTAAAAGACCCAAAATCGCATTGGGAAAACTGATGCTAAGGAGAAGTGAAGGTGGGATCAATTTTCCGAATGTCAGAGCCTACAACATAGCAAGTCATTTTAGACATGTGATAGATTGGCTACAGGAGACTAGCTGCTACTCTGATATCCAACTGGAAAGACAGCGGCGCCGTGGGAATTAAATGCTCTCTTACATACAAATAGGGCAAACTCCCACAAAATGTAAAATTTTAGAAACTTAGAGATAGGGTATTAGGACTGTATAGTATGCTGGAAGATAGTAAGGAAGGCATTTGGCCTTCCCTTCCAGGTCTCTGAACATATGCCAATATTTGGTCACCCGGAATTTCCATTTGGTCACCCGGAATTTCCCCAGTTAACGGAAATCAAAAAAGACTTTGCAGGTTATTTAATGAAGTGGCAATACATAATCTAGATAATAGAGTAGATCTGAACACCCAGAATGCAAGCATATCCTCAATATACAATACTGTAGGACATAAATTCCTGAAGTTAAAGCAGAACAAGCTGTTTACGACTTGGGAGAAATGGATTGGGGATAAAGATATTACAGAGAGAATTCTACAGGGGTGGGAACAGGTCAAAAAATCCATTCTTTGCGAAAGATGGAGGGAGACCTATTTTAAGCCCATTCACACAGCATTATATGGTTTCAATATTCCATCCTCTTCTAGATTCCCTGACTGGATTACAGCGTGCCCTAAGTGCAGAACGCCTTCAATGAATCTGTGGCACGGGGTGTGGGAATGCAGGGCAGTTCAAGAGTACTGGACACAGGATGGGGAACAGGTGTGATTATGCTGGGGAATCCAACTCCCACAAACACCACAAGCCATGCTCTTTCATCAGTTAAGACCCCTAGAGACTCAACCCAAAGGAGTTAAAGCAAAGATCCCTAAAAACATTCGCAGACCCACTGACTTGCATCCTGAGGCATGTAGGAGATGTGATGTCAAATGACTGTGCTTTATATTGCGCGTAACATAATCGCCCTGCACTGGATTGAAAAGGACCCTCCGACAAGAAGAGAATTTGTACATAAGGTCAACTATATTATTCTTATGGAGCGCGACATATACAGTAACCAGGGCAAGCTGAATCAGTACAAAAACATCTGGAGGAATTGGTTAGACCAGGGCTGGCATCCTTTGACCTGCTTAGAGATAGTATTAGGACTGTAATCCAAACGGAGTGAGTGCAGGGGTCGAAATCCCCTCCCTTTCTTTTCTTTTTTTCTCTCATCTGTGTATGGCAACAGTGTTCATTTGAGTTGTCTGGATTCCTATATCCTGGAGGTGACGCGTTGGGTTGGGTTCACTATAGCCCTCACAAAATATCGAAAATGATCAGTCCCTTCCGCCACACAGAATGGTACTGTCTGTAGGATCTGAGCGGGAGGTTGAGGGCCTTGGGAACTATTACAGATGTATAATGTCTGTGTAAGATACAGCATATATTACCACAGAATGATACGCTTGACTACGCAAAATACAGTAAAAGAGATTCTCTTCCTTCCCCTATTACCTTTCTATGTATTCAGTCTGTCTTTTCTTTTCTCTCATTATTTCCCTAAATTGTGTTAAAAGGCATTGACTGAGATCTATTTATGTATCTATATACTGTTTTAAATGCCACGCGGACATGTTGCCTAACAAGAAGGATTTGTATATGTACTTTTGGTAATTTACAGTGTCATTGTGGATGCTATATCCTTTGCTATGTTATCCTATCCAATGTTATGTTCAAAAAATCCAATAAAAAAAAAAAAAAGACTTTGGGGTTCTGATCTGACATAAATCCTATCTGCAGATGCTGCATTTCGAGGTGATTGGCTCTCATCAGTGCAGTGTATGGGATCAGATCTGGCTGTGTGAGAGGCTATAGTGCGGTCTGGAAGTGTAGCAGTTAAGTTACACCGATCGATGTCCCGGCAATCCGACCAACGATGTGGATCGCTGGGACATCGTTAGCTGATCGCTGGTGAGCTGTCAAACAGGCAGACTCGCCAGCGATCAGAACCAGAGAGAACGCTGGTATCCAGGGTAAACAGCGAGTAACTAAGCAGAGAATGGCGCTTAGTTACCCGATGTTTACCCTGGTTACCTGCTCCCAGCGCTTGCTGTGCAGCGCTGGGAGGTCGTTTATCATTGGTCTCCCGCTGTCACATGGTCCGATTCTGGGCGCCAAGCGGGGAGACCAACTATAAATTTATGGTCCAGGTCATTTACCAACGATGAACGACCTCATCGTTGGTCGTTGGTGAATGTCGCACGCAACAATGTCTTTTCGACAAATCGGTGATGTTGCAATGATATCGTTACCAATATCGTAGCGTGTACCGGGGCCTTTAGTCTACTTCCTCCCTAAAGAGACAATTTGTTAAGTATAAGGCTACATTGAGACACAACGTTTTTGATCCGTTTTGTAAGGATCCTTCTTTAAGTCTAGACAATGATTTCAATGGGAAAAGAAGATCAGACCACACAAATTGACATGCTCATTCCTTTTGAGGATCAGCTTTTGAGCAAAAAAAAAAAACGCAGCACTGTGAAAGGTCGTGTCTGAATGACAAATCTGGAAAACTCATTGACTTGGCTGGGATTCTCTGAAATTTCTCTGCAAAAATGGATCCTCAAAAAATGCATCAAAAAACGTTGACTGAATGTAACCTAAAGCATAGGGAAACACTGACACATATATGAGGCTTTTGGCACTTCTGATTGGTTGACAGGGCTTCCTCAGGGGTGGGACACCACATTTGCTTTTAGTGATCACATCATTCTGGCTCCTCACCAGCACTTAGTGTAACCACTGTTTAAATTTTTATTCAATAATAATTTAGAGTAAGTGATTTTAATAAATGCTGTAATATGGTTCATTAGAACATTCTGGCTGGTTACCATTCATAATCCTTTCACAAGGTGTCCTTAGTGCACTGTGAGTGAAGCTGATTCTGTGTCAGAGCCGTCTTCACAGTGAATACCGGCATGTAATCAGACAATGGAGAGGGGGCGTGGCATACACTGTGTGCCTGCAGCTCACAGGGAGACAATGTATCCCATTACAGCACAGAGCTGAGAAATGTCAGGATGTAAACTCTTTACAAGCTTCTCTGTTCTGTCTTCTGTCTCCACACAGCTATCTCTGTTAACCAATTGTTTGCTGTCAATCCACACAGCTCATTACAGCTACTGGCCACTCCCACACAGACAGAAAATGCAGTTTTTAGAACATCACAGAAAAATGTGTGAAAATAAGTCATATGGCATAAAAAAATCATTATCTTTGCTGCTATGTGACCCATCATTAACAACCAGTGCAGTATTGAGTTTTTGAATTTTTTTCAATGAAATGACATTTACACTTTAAAGTGTCGCTGATTTTTTTTTTTTCTCAATAAAAAGGAAAAAAGATAATTTTAGACATTCTTGTCTTTATAAAAACCACATTCAATCTTTTATTTTTATATCTTAAGTAAAATCTCAGCTTGTGAATATTCACTAGGGGTGCAGACCTTCTCACTTTGGAATACATTATTCACTTGGAAGACCTTTACATGATGACATCTTGTTGGTCCAGCCGTTTATGTGATTTAACATACACTGAAGCTCTAGCCATTAGATTATATTCGGGCCACCATGCTGGGGCTCTTCTTGGTTAAACATGCATGTGTTTTATGTTGAGCAGATGGGCTGCTGCCAAACATCCGTAGTAATGGTCTCTGAGAAGAATAAGTGATTGGGACATTTTTATTAAGGACTAGCTGTAGTCCCTGGCGTTGCCCGGGATAGTAACTAACTGTTCTCAGCTATAAGAAAATAAAATGGGTTAACAAAGTCTTGTTTCTCTCTGCAGGCTGCAAGTGTAATACAAGGGCTATGTGAGGGCTCCTGTTGTAATACAGGGGGCTGTGTGTGGCTTCCTGCTATAATACTGGGGTCTGTGTGCAACCTCCTGCTGTAATAGTGGGGGCTGTGTGCGGCCTCCTGCTGTAATCATGGGGCTGTGAAGGCCTCATGCTGTAATAGTTGGGGTTGTGTGCGGCATCCTGCTGTATATTGGTGGCTGTGTGCGGCCTCCTGTATATTGGTGGCTGTGTGTGGCCTCTTGCTGTAATGTACTGGTGGCTGTATGTGGCCTCCTGTTGTAATACTGGTGGCTGCATGCGACCTCCTGCTGTAATACTGGTGGCTGCGTGCGATCTCCTGCTGTAATACTGGGGGCTGCGTGCGACCTCCTGCTGTAATACTGGGGGCTGCGTGCGACCTCCTGCTGTAATACTGGGGGCTGCGTGCGACCTCCTGCTGTAATACTGGGGGCTGCGTGCGATCTCCTGCTGTAATACTGGGGGCTGCGTGCGACCTCCTGCTGTAATACTGGGGGCTGCTTGTGACTTCCTGCTGTAATAATACTGGGGGCTGCGTGCGACCTCTTGCTGTAATACTGGGGGCTGCGTGCGACCTCTTGCTGTAATACTGGGGGCTGCGTGCAACCTCCTGCTGTAATACTGGGGGCTGCGTGCAACCTCCTGCTGTAATCATACTGGGGGCTGTGTGCGACATCCTGCTGTAATAATACTGGGGGATGTGTGCAGTCAAGTCCCAGTGTGTGTCATTTTCCACAAGTCCATACCTTTGGCAAACTTCCCTGAATGTTTCAAAGACATGCATAAGCTGTGTTATACTATGACTGTACATTACAACCAAAAAATGAACAATTGGGTTTTTCTTGGCGGTTGGCAAAAAAGTGTGTCTAAACCTGCATCATATATCTCACACAAGAAGACTAAACGCCCTGTCACACATTACGAGATCGCTGTAACATCACAGATTTTGTGACGCAACAGCAATCCCATTAGCGATCTCGTTATGTGTGATACGCATCTGCTGTGAGATCATTGATCGTTACACACTGCTCTGGATCATTTCTACGTCGCTCTCCTGCTGGGAACGCTACATCGTTGTGTTTGACAGGGACAATGACCAACGATCTTAATGCTGCGCTATGGAGTGACAATTCCCAACGACCTCAGTATAATTCTGGATCGCTGGTGCGTCGATTTTCACATCGCTGGTGAGATACCTGTTTGACATCTTACCAGGGATGTGTAAACTACGCACCAGAGATCTCTGCACATCGTTATCTGGATCGCTGGTGCGTCGTTATGTGTGACTGGGCCTTTAGTATCCGTTTCTGCAAATATAAATATTTTATTAAGTCTAAATGTGTAGATGCATGGGACAGACAAAACACTACAAGATGTAAATTTCAATTAAAAGGACAGATAGAGGGAATCCAGCTGAAGTAAGATGACAGGATGAGGGCCAAAATGAAAGATACAACACACAGGGTCACAAAGAACTGCGAAGCAAAAGAACAGTATGGCCTACAAGAGTGCACATCTATAGTGCATAAACCTACATCTCCTAGTAAGCCGCCTATACTGACTATGCATTAGTCATATGACCACAATCTTGTGATTAGGAACATAAAGGCACTCGCCCATATTCAAAGTCAGCAAGCTAGAAGGAGCCAGGGGGGTCACCTGTTCATGTTTTGTGCCTAGGGGCACTTCATCAAGGGGCGTATGAATGTCCTTTGTGGCTTATAGCAACCAAACAGAAGCTGAGCTGTGATTGGTTGCAATACACCACCTGATAAATATCCAGGCTAAATGTCCAAACAGGCAAGGCAATATCTATTACCTCACACATACAAACACTCAATAGGGCTTTTTTTTGGCAAATGACTGTAAATTATGGGGTTATAATTTCCCCTCAAAACATGATGTTCTCTGAGTCGAATGAGGTCGCTGTACAAAATTTTGTGATTGTAAGTGCAACAGTGCGGATTCCTTTAGTGGACACACACCTTTATATGAGGCGGTGTGCTCACGGTCCGGAGGAGCCGCGTGTGGCCACAGGGAGACCGCAGCCGCCCTGCACTCACCTAATGGCAGCCGCTTCAGAGGAGCGGACTGCCGGCAACCTGCACCGCAGCTCCAAACACGCTGTGGGCGGGTTAAGCATAGTGAGGATGGGATTTCTTGAAATCCTATCCACTATGCTTATACTGTACTATGCAGCGTTTTGGACGCAGCGGCAAGACGCTGCGTATACTGACTGAGCACACACCCTAAGGGATGACAAATACTAGATCTTTCCCTCCCACGACATCTGTTTTAAGAAAGTCTGAAGATTGTCATCTGGACCTGTTTTGATTATCATGTTTAGATGATTGTATTCTAATGGTCAATCGTCCTTATCATAATAGCAAGTAATGAAGTGAATAGATGTTAAAAAAAAATGCGACCAATTGAAGTGAATAGGATAATGGGCTGATACATCAAATACTAATGCAAATGGTGAAGCTGCAGCCCTTGCACAAGGATCATAAATGAAAAACTAATACACAGGAGTGCTGAGAGTCACTCCCTCACCAATCTGATATTGATGGCCTATGCTGAGTCACTCCCTCACCAATCTGATATTGATGGCTTATGCTGCGAGTCACACCCTCACCGATGTGATGTCTGGCCTATGCTGAGAGTCACACCCTCACCGATGTGATGTCTGGCCTATGCTGAGAGTCATACCCTCACCTATCTGATATTGATGGCCTATGCTGAGAGTCACACCCTCACCGATCTGATATTGATGGCCTATGCTGAGAGTCACACCCTCACCTATCTGATATTGATGGCCTATGCTGAGAGTCACACCCTCACCGATCTGATATTGATGGCCTATGCTGAGAGTCACACCCTCACCGATGTGATGTCTGATCTATGCTGAGAGTCACACCCTCACCGATGTGATGTCTGGCCTATGCAGAGAATCACACCCTCACCGATCTGATGTCTGGCCTATGCTGAGAGTCACACCTTCACCGATGTGATGTCTGGCTTATGCTGAGAGTCACACCCTCACAGATCTGTTATCTGGCCTATGCTGAGAGTCACACCTCACAGATCTGTTATCTGGCCTATGCTGAGAGTCTGGGGCATAGAGATCACTGGAGAGCCGGATTTAAAGGGCAGACATTCGTCAAAACGCTTCTGCCAGCCTGAGCACTGCGGTCCCCAGGAATCTGCCCGGGGGCCGCAAAAAAGTCGAGGGCCGCATTTGGCCCTGGGGCCTGATGTTCCCCACCCGTGGTTTAGGGTAAAAGACCAGCTATTTATCACTTTACTGGGTGAGGTACTTTTCACTTAAAACTGTTTTATATGCTGCAGATTTCCCAGTTTTCTGAATAATTAACTTTGTATAACCCCTCCCACACCACTGATTGGCAGCACTCGGTGCATAGGCAGAAAGCAGCCAATCGGAGATGAGGGAGTGGCTAGTCTAGATTACCTGGCAGCAGGTTTACTTTCTAGTCCTCTAGTGATCTCTTGCTGATAAAAACAGGGATTTTATCTAAACTGCAGCAAGCAGCCCAGTAAATGACACTTCATTGGAGTCATAATTTCTGTCCCTTCATTATCCTGCTGTCAGATTAGGTGACATATTCCCTTTAATGTGAAGGAATTCAGATTCATATGCCATCTGTAATTGTTTGCATCTCTTCAACATCATGACGTTTCCATTGTGGAGCCTGTCTTTTTTGATATTTGCCCTATACAGGGCTGTTATTCAGCAGTACTTGTGAGGTGTAGCGGCGTCAGGGAGGCAAAGACACGGGATCCAGCACCACTGGTCACCGCACACGGGTTTATTTGGCCACAAAACGTAGACAACAATAGTCCGGTGCACTATTCCGGATTCCCCTTACTTCAGGGGCCGCTTCTCATCTTCACCCAAAAGGACTTACCCCGTCAAAACCAGCTACAATGTCTCAGGCCTGGCTCAGGGATGTTTCTCTGTCAGAAGCTCAGGGAGTTGTGTTCACTCCCTCACACTAGAGACCACACCCCGTGGTCTAGCTTCCTTTTATCACACCCAAGCCAGTAAGCAGAACCAACACAAAATCCCGGGATGGAGTGCGACCTGTCAATATGGAGGACGCACCCAGGGAGGCACACACCGGTCGCAGGGGCCCGACCCGGTCGGTGCCTCACATACTGGAGCACAGTTTCATGTGTTCTTCTATGTGTGTTTGTCTATTTTTATCATGCATGTGTCATCTAATTCTCTCATATGAGAAAAAGACACAAATAAGGGTGCTTTCACACTGGCGTTTTTGAAAAAATGCGGAAGATCCGTTCAAAAAACCGCATCTGTCGCATCTTACGCCTAATGGCTGCACTTGCGGCTCCGATCCGGCAATCCCCATGCATTGACTATGGGGCTTGCGGTAAGTGTGCGGCAGACGCGGCAAGTGCCAAAACCGCACTTGCCGCGTCTGCCGTACACTTACTGCATATATAGACAATGCATGGGGATTACCGGATCGGAGCTGCAAGTGCTGCCGTTAGGCGGAAGATGCGGTAAATATGCCGGATCTGCCGCATTTTCAAAAAACGCCTATGTGAAAGGGGCCTTTTAAACACATGTAAGCAATGTTATATAGCTAATGACAGCGGAATATATCTATTGCTCGGCTCCTGAATCTCTGCCAAATGTGGTCACTCCCACAAATCTGTACAAGTATGTGAATATGCAATATGGTGTTGATACTGGCTCTATCTGCCATCGTATTGGTGCCTTTCTTTAACACAACAAGAAATGATGATGTTTCTGTGCATTTCTGGCCCAGCTGATCTCTACTTGCTAGTTCCTCTCAACACAGGAAATGGCAGCCTGGCCATTAATTTTACTGCAGCAGGTGACACGCTTCAGACAGTGATTGGCTGCAGCTGATCAAATGTCCCCGTGTCAAGACTTCATTGTTGGAGCAGGAAATGGAGACCAGTAGTGTTGGCAAAAGAGTGAGCGGGTGGTCCGTGGGATAATTCAAGAGTGAGGGGGCGGTCGGTGGGATAATTCAAGAGTGAGGGGGCGGTCGATGGGATAATTCAAGAGTGAGGGGGCGGTCGGTGGGATAATTCAAGAGTGAGGGGGCAGTCGGTGGGATAATCAAGAGTGAGGGGTTGGTCGGTGGGATAATTTAAGAGAGGGGGCGGTCGGTGGGATAATTCAAGAGTGAGGGGGCGGTCGGTGGGATAATTCAAGAGTGAGGGGGCGGTCGGTGGGATAATTCAAGAGTGAGGGGGCGGTCGGTGGGATAATTCAAGAGTGAAGGGGCGGTCGATGGGATAATTCAAGAGTGAGGGGGCGGTCGGTGGGATAATTCAAGAGTGAGGGGGCGGTCGGTGGGATAATCAAGAGTGAGGGGTCGGTCGGTGGGATAATTTAAGAGAGGGGGCGGTCGGTGGGATAATTCAAGAGTGAGGGGGCGGTCGGTGGGATAATTGAAAAGTGAGGGGGCGGTCGGTGGGATAATTCAAGAGTGAGGGGGCGGTCGGTGGGATAATTCAAGAGTGAAGGGGCAGTCGGTGGGATAATTCAAGAGTGAGGGGGCGGTCGGTGGGATAATTCAAGAGTGAGGGGGCGGTCGGTGGGATAATTCAAGAGTGAAGGGGCGGTCGATGGGATAATTCAAGAGTGAGGGGGCGGTCGGTGGGATAATTCAAGAGTGAGGGGGCGGTCAGTGGGATAATCAAGAGTGAGGGGTCGGTCGGTGGGATAATTTAAGAGAGGGGGCGGTCGGTGGGATAATTCAAGAGTGAGGGGGCGGTCGGTGGGATAATTGAAAAGTGAGGGGGCGGTCGGTGGGATAATTCAAGAGTGAGGGGGCGGTCGGTGGGATAATTCAAGAGTGAAGGGGCAGTCGGTGGGATAATTCAAGAGTGAGGGGGCGGTCGGTGGGATAATTCAAGAGTGAGGGGGCGGTCGGTGGGATAATTCAAGAGTGAAGGGGCAGTCGGTGGGATAATTCAAGAGTGAGGGGGCGGTCGGTGGGATAATTCAAGAGTGAGGGGGCAGTCAGTGGGGTAATTCTGGTTTCTGTTAATATTTTAACCCGTAAAAAAAACACCAACCACTTTAAGGAGGTAAGTCATCTGGCATACCATGGCTCATTATAACCCCATAGACTTCTTTGTAAGTTAGTGTATTTTGAGCCATAGTCCAGCCATGTGCATGAAGCCTTCCAGTAACTTGTCTGTCCCCGGGTTAATCATTTGGAGCTGTGTACACATTTCTGTTGGTGATGTAGCCCTGATAGTTCTTTTTATTTTCGAGTGCAGGCAGGATGGATGGGAAAGTCACCCAGTAGGAGTCGTATCCACTCTCCCTTCGGAGTTATGGTAACATTGTGACTTTTTGCTTACCAAGAAAAACAATGGAGTATTTTGCGAACATTTGGAAAGATGAGAAAGTCTCTGAGATGAAACTAGGTTATGTAGCCATGTGATGGGTAGCTGCAGTGTTGCCGTCTATTTTTGGCCTTCTCGGATTAGAGTCCGGAGTTTGTTTATTTAACAAATTACTAGCAGGTGCATGTGTAATGTCTTTGGATCACACTCAATAAGCATGTGTGCAATCACCGCGGCGGAAGAGCAAATCATTGCTGATAAAGGATTTTAAAATGAACAGGCTAAAGATAAAATATAATAACAAAGCCTTATGAAGCCTCTTTCTATATTTTCCATGACCTTTTACATGTTCGATTAGTGTGGCAAAAACTAAACAGGAGCGTAATAGAAATGTATACAGATAGAAAATACCGGAATGTGCGTAACACCATCAGGACCATTGTGTGGCTGAAACTCCTTGTGTAGATGCGTAATGTTCAGAAGGTAAAGCCCTGGCAGAGGGATAATAATGAGTCTGCCGTCTTGAAGGAGCCGTGTCACTCGTACTTAAGCCCCGTTAACTGAAGTAGGGCTGACTTCTAATGTAAGACATAGTCTGCAGAAAAAGTGCTAGTATTGCTTAAAAGGGATATTTTCAAGTTGCAAAGTTATCCCTTCTCAGTGGAATAGAGGATAACTTCCCAATTGCTGTGAGTCTGACCACTGGCATCTTAACCAATGCAACAAGTCAAGGCACTAAAGACCAACATGAGCATGGAGCGGTGGCTGATAATGTGCTTGCTTCTTTATTCATTCTTAAGGTACCGTCACACGTGGAAACATCTTCAGCAACATCGCCGGCAACTGACGGGAGTGCGCACGTTTTTGGCCGCCGGCCAGGATCGCTGGTGAGCTGTCAGATGAGGAGACATTGCCGGCAACACAGCGGTGATGTTGGAAGCAACTATCGCTGCCAGGGTTAACTTTAACCCTGGTAGCGATCCTTAACATTGGACTCAATTGGGGAAGTTGCTTGCAACATCACTGTTGCGATGTCAGACAGGGCGATTCAGGCAGATAACCTGGCGATGTTGCTCAGGCTTCAGGACACTGTCCTGAAACCAGGAGATGTTGCTGAAGCAACTCACCATTGATATCACCCTGTTACACGGGGCGATTCTCCAGTGTGTCACTTCAAAATGGCAACGCCCCTGAGTTGCCGGCGATGTTTCCCCGTGTAACGGTACCTTTAGTGGGACCCCCCGCCCGGAGATAGCTGAGCACTATGACCAACTGGTCTTCAGCACTACCATAAAAATGAATGGCACGGCAGTACACATGAACAACCTCTTCTTCACTCACATGGTGCACTCTGGATCACTTTGGATTCCCAGTGATCAGGAAGTTATTCCCTATTCTGTTGATAACATCCAAATTTGGGAATACCTTTTTAATATGCAATAAACACGCAACATGTTATCAGACTGTAGCTGTACCATTCCACCCAGATGTGTTTGACTCCAACCTGCATGTACAGGGAGAGGCCTATCACTACAGCAGGGAGAAGCCGGTGGAGACGTTTATGATTAGGCCTCAGCTCGCCTCGGTCCATTGTGGCTATTAAAGTACGTGGCATTTCCAAGTCAAATGTATATGTATGAAATCATAAAGTCACGGTCTCATACATGATACCTGTGGATTGGACAACATACACCAGCTGCCAGGTTCTCTTTCCATTAAAATAGGCATTTTTCTCTGATCTAAAATTGAACTGAAAAGCTAGGTTTTGAACAGAATCCGAGCGACTATGCTTGTTTTCAGACATGGCTGTGTTCATGTGTGGAATTGAAGATGGATTTTGCTGACAACCAACATATGTCAGGTTTAAAAACAGCCTAGTGGGGACATCTTTTTGAAGGTTTTTGAAAGATTTTCTTCCAGTTATGACTTATAAAAAATATTTAAAAGTTATCATAATCACTTTCTCTACATTATTATTAGATAAAAATGTAAACGGCATTGACACTTTAAACCCTTTTTACTTACTAACAAAAAAAACATTGTTTCAAAAATGGTGCAGAAGTAAAGTAGACATGTGGGAAATGTTATTTTATTAACTTTTTTGTTAATTTGACTTGGAAATGCCACGTACTTTAATAGCCACAATGGACCGAGGCGAGCTGAGGCCTAATCATAAAAGTCTCCACCGGCTTCTCCCTGCTGTAGTGATAGGCCTCTCCCTGTATATGCAGGTTGTAGTCAAACACATCTGGGTGGAATGGTACAGCTACAGTCTGATAATACCGTATGTTGCGTGTTTATTGCACATTAAAAAGGTATTCCCAAATGTGGATGTTATCTCCTAACAACAGAATAGGGAATAACTTCCTGATCACTGGGAATCCAAAGTGATCCAGAGTGCACCATGTGAATGAAGCGGAGGTTGTTCATGTGTACTGCCGTGCCATTCATTTTTATGGTAGTGCTGAAGACCAGTTGGGCATAGTGCTCAGCTATCTCCGGCGGGGGGTCCCACTAAAGGTACCGTTACACGGGGAAACATCTCAGGCAACATCGCCGTCAACTCAGGGGCGGTGCCATTTTGAAGCGACACACTGGAGAGTCGCCCCGTGTAACAGGGTGATATCAACGGTGAGTTGCTTCAGCAACATCGCCTGGTTTCAGGACAGTGTCCTGAAGCCTGAGCAACATCGCCAGGTTATCTGCCTGAATCGCCCTGTCTGACATCGCAACAGTGATGTTGCAAGCAACTTCCCCCATTGAGTCCAATGTTAAGGATCGCTGCCAGGGTTAAATTCCGGCTTCGGGTGACGTATGTACACCCCCGCCGCTCTTTTAGCTTCAAGCCCCGCACTGCGCATGCTTTTTGGAGGCATAACAGAGCGGCGCGGGTGTACATACGTCACCCGATGCCGGAAATGATGCGATTCGCGTCATACAGCCACACACTGCAGCCCGGCCGGCAGAGGAGAGCGGGGAGGCGCGCATTTGAATCAGAGTTGAAGATCACGCCTATTGAGGCGAGATATTAGGAAGAGGGAGAGCCTGCCTGGGTGACTATGAATACAGTAGTCACTAATTAACATCGCTAATGAGTGAGTTTAATAACGTTTATCTTCATTTTCACTAGATGCATTTAGGAGCTAAAAGGAGTGTAGGATAAGTGTTAATATGCTCTAGGGACATCTTTTAATAGCTTATGAGGTGATTTGGGGGTATTTTTACACGTCGCAACTGTCACTGGCGATCAGTAGCAACCGAACGTGCACGTTTTTGACGGTTGATACCGATCGCCGATGCCGCATGTACACGCCACAATTGCGTCGTCAACCTAATGGAACGTGGTTCCCCAGAAGTTGAAACTGATCCTGCGGGAAACATCCGGTTGAATTCCTTCGTCACTTCACACGTCGCAATCCACAAAGGAATGTGGGCGTACATCTTCTGCGCCGCAAGAACATAGGCGTGACAGAGTTATGTATTCCGCGCCACAGACACGCTGATTAGACAACGCAATAGCGTCATGATTGGCCAGCCTGTGCAGGAAGGCTGGCTAATACATGACGCCATTGCAATTGTGTAGTGTGAATGGACAGCTCTTTAAATATGGCGCCCTGAGAAGGGACAGTCAATGGTAACACAGTAGCCCCCACCAATCATCGCTGATTGGGTGCGGTATCCATCACGCTGTGGCACGCCTCTGGGAAATCACTAGGCGACGCAGATTCCATCTCTATCGCCCGTTCACACGCCAAAACCAGGGCAAATCACCTTCAGGGTTGCCTCTGGTTTTAGAACAATGCTCTGAAACCACAACCGGGAGCAACTTCGAAAATAACCACCGGGTTCCCCAATTACACGCCGCAACTTCGTAGCAATTTCAAGGCAACCGTGACAAAAATCCTAATTGCCTCTCAGTTGCTACACCACAGTTGCGGTGTGTAAAGGTACCTTTAGGGGAGGATTTGTCTCACCTTGAGAGGTTGTGCACCCCTGCACAACCTCGGTGATGGCGTGTAGCTTGAGGGTTAGACCGCCGCCTCCTCGGCTCTCCTCTCTCTCCTCCGTCTGATGCAGCTCTCGTACCCAGTCATATGATGTTTCTCTAATCACGTGGGCGGATGTGACGTCATCTCAGGTTCTTTTGCCGTTCGGCTGTGTGTGCAGCACCCTGCAGCTCCAACCACAGTCCCCGAAGGGATGTAATAGCATGGAAGAAAGATAAAAGTGGTCACTGTCCGAGTGCTGCGGGCTACAAATCACACAGGGGGTGAAGGTTAAAGGTTTAACAAACCTCTTTATTAGATTAGATTACCATCAAACCTCTTCATTATATGAACCTTCACCCCCTGTGTGATTTGTAGTCCCCAGCGCTCAGACAGTGATCACTTTTATCTTTCCTCCATATCCTGGTATTTGTCCCTCAACCTGGCATATGGGCCTCCATCACAGCAGTGAATTTCCCGAACAATAGATTATACTCTCCTTTCTTCACTCCCTTGCAGCATCACATCCTCTTCCTGTTTTCTTTTGCCAGCAGCGTGTGAGCACACAATCGCCGTTCTCCACACACCCCATCCAGCTGACGAACACAAAAAGACAGGAGGATGTACGGTGCTGCCGGAGAGCAATGGGGAGTGAGTACAATCTGTCCGGGATTTTCACTGCTTCCAACGCTAAAGATGATGCGTAGGAAGCAGTGAATATGCACACACGATTGCCGCAGCTGCAGCTGGTGAGCACGTGGGCCCGCTGTTTAGTAAGTTGGTTGAAAGATTTATTAAATTAACTTAAAGTCCAAATACTTTTACAATAATTTTAGACTGTTCTCCTAAATTCCCTATGGATTATTTGAAGCACTGTAGTTGTGATATATTTTATTTTCTATTTTTGACAGGTGATTGTACAGTGCCTCCTATTAGCTGCTCTCATTTTCACCAACTTTTAATATATCAATTTGTGAAATAATAAAAATCTTTGAATTTAATATTGAGTGCGCTAGTGGTCCTTCTCCTATCCCTGTTTTTTTTTATCAGATATTCTTTATTAAGAATTTTAACATAACAACAAGGAATTCAAAGTACCCGCAATCCCATCTTCATTAACTCCCACCCCCTCCCCTTTCCCGGGTCCAATGATAAAGTATACCAAAATACATGTAAAAACATACATAAATAAGGCACACATCTCAAGGCACATAGTATGATAATACTAACCTAACTCATTCAGAGTATCATAGACTTGTAATTATAGTTACAAATTTACAGATGATAAGCCTGGAATATTCAACCATCCTGACCAAATTTTCCCGAAGATCGCCGGTCTTCCCCATTTAAGATAAATGGCCTTCTCTCTACCCAATATAAGGTTTAGTTTATTTATGTATTCTTTGCGTGTAGGGATTTTACCTGAGATCCAGTGATATGCTATTAATTTTCTACCAACGAAGAGCATTCTTGCAACAGCTATTTGTAAATATTCATCACCCCCTACTTCCTCCTCATAGCCAAGTATGCAAATAGTGGGATCTCTAGGAATATCTTGCTCTGTAGCCATATGTATCAAATTAAGAACCGTAATCCAGAATATCTGCAGGCGAGGACACGCCCAAAACATATGTAGAATGTCGGCATCATCAAGCTTGCACTTGGGACATTTTGAGCCCGGCCTCAGACCCAAATCAAACAACCATTTTGGAGTCCTATAAACCCTGTAAAGGATATACAGTTGAGATAGACGGTTGGGCTCACTAAGGGACAGCTTAGCTTAGGGATCAGTTGCATTATCGACTCCCATTGATCCGCTGATATCCCACCCAATTGCTGTTCCCACTTCGCTAGCGCCGCCACCGGGTGTCCCAATAGAACCGTTGAGAGGAGTCCCCCATACACAAAGGAAATTAGTCCCTTCGTGGATGTCTGCATACCCAGCCTCTTAATGATAGCATCTTGATATATAGTGACCGTCTGCATTTGAGTCTGTATTGTATAGGCATGTCGCACCAGCAGATACTGATAGAATGCGGAGTGTTGAAGCGGGAAGTCCCGTTGCAGAGTATCAAATGATTTAAAGACCCCACCATCTACTAGCTGCGAGAGCCACCAAATACCCACACATCGCCAATGTGCAAACCCCTTCAGTGTCCTCAACTGCAGCAAATACGGATTATCCCATATAGGGGCGTACCTCGTAAAACCGGTGACTCCCCTCAAACTTTTAATTTTATCCCACACCTTGACCATAAGCATTACTGTAGGGAGCTTGGATGCCCAAGGTCCAAATTTGCTTACCTCCAGTTTAGACAGTAGAGGTCCCCGACCCCCAGAAATTGGAGAATCCCTCGACCTCCCCCCATCTCCGCAGATGAACCCTCCATTCACCCCGCCAGATGCTGACACTGTGACGATAAAAAATATAGCCAAGGGTTGGGCAGTGCCAGTCCTCCCTCCTCCTTACTCCTTTGCAAGTGTTCTAACTTGATCCTCGCACCCTTTTTTAGCCAAACAAGTTCCCTAAATAATGCGTTAATTTTAAAGAACCTATTTTGAGGAATCCAAATTGGGGAATTATGAAGGACATACAGAAGCTGTGGCATGATCACCATTTTCAACAAGTTCACTCCCCCTACTACCGACAGATGTAACTTAGCCCAGGCCTTAATCTTCTGTTTGATATTGGCTAACAACAGTGAAAGATTTAAACTTTCATAGTCTGAAATGTTATTAGATACATTAATACCCAGGTATTTAAAACAGGACACGACTGGCACTTGTGGAATTCTTACCACAGTTGGGTCTAATGACAGGATAGCAGATTTCTCCCAGTTTATGACCAATCCCGAGACGGCTCCAAACGAAGTGAGGAGTGACATTGCACCACTGAGTGATTTGTCAGGATCAGCCAAAAACATGAGAATGTCATCTTCATAGAGGGCCACTTTATCTTCTAGTGTCCCGAATCTAAACCCTTCAACGTTCGGGCTAAGTCTTATTCTTGAAGCCAAGGGCTCCACCGCCAGGGCAAAGAGCAGCAGAGATAGAGGGCAGCCCTGCCTCGCACCCCTGTAGAGAGGAAAGGGGTCAGATAACAATCAGTTTACCCGTATTCGTGCCCTCGTTTCGGAATACAAGAGTCCAATCCAGCCAATAAAGCCCGGACCAAAGCCCATGCACCGAAGCGTAGCAAAAAGATATTTCCACTCCACACTCCTATCCCTCCCTGTTTTAATTTAATATTTGCCTCTCCTCCGCCCACTTCTCAGCACCGCCATCAGTGCTGAGCGGTGATGGGCGGGGGCGTGCAGTGAATATTACATCAACTTAACAGCGGGCACACGTGAATACTGCTCCAGCTGCAGCTTGTTCCAGCCTCATGGGACCTGCTCCAACGCTGCTGAACCCCCCTCTCGCCTACAGCACAGCCCCACAACCAAATATCCGGACTGTACAACGCACCCCCAACTTTCCTCCAAAACTTACAGTCACACAAATGGGTCGTATAGTCCAAAAAACATGATATGACATAATAATCGAAGCTATGATGCTTTTTGAAGACAAAGGGTGGCCACGCCAAATGTTGATTTGAATTAGATTGCTATTTTGTTCATTCATGTTGAATATTTAATTGATTAAAATAAACTATTTATACTTCTACTTTTTTTAAGGCATTCTTACTTTACAGCAATTAGTCCTACATCTGCACCCTCACTACCATCAAATAGCTTATGTGGTTATATATATATATATATATATATATATATATATATATATATATATATATATATATATATATTATATTTTTTTTTTTTTTTTTTAGATTTCTAAGGCCCCTTTCACATCAGAGGTAAATGCTGATCGCGGCAGATGCGGTGATTACCGCATCGCGGCACACTTGCGGCAAGCCCCATACAATGTCTATGGGGCTTGCGGCAAGTGCGGTTTCAGCACTTGCGGCAGGTGCGGCCGTGTAAAAACTGGCATATCGCAGTTTTTTTGCGGCCGCACCTGCCGCAAGTGCAAAACCGCACTTGCCGCACCTGCCGCAAGTCCCCCTATACTTTCTATGGGGATCACCGCAACCGCGCCGCAACTGCAGCGGTTATGCGGCAATCGCGGCAGATGCGGTTTTTTCACCGCATCTGCCGCGATTTCAAATAAACGCTGATGTGAAAGGGCCCTTAGATGTAATAAAGAATAACATGAATTATCATAAAATTGTCAGCTTTAGCTTAGAAAAGGTATACATATTGTGAGAGTCATGTGGGATTAGTGGATGAGGGCAGATATATCTCTCCCAGGTATCTGTCCTATGCAACCTAACCTGGTCAGTATCACCTGGCTGCTAATGAATTAGTGGGAGGCGGTTGGGCTAGGTAAAAGGAGTCTGGGAGGTCGGGAGGGGCCTCTCTCTCAGTCTGTGAACACAGGAGGCCTGACTGTGCATGGAGACACATGTGAGTGAAAGCAGTGAGCTTTGGTTCTATGGTTTGGCTGAAGGGAGAAGCCCGTCAGTCTATAGTGAGGTTGGATTATGTTTAGTTAGTGCCGGACAGGCAAGGATTTTTGTTTGCTGTTTTGTTTTATTTCTGTTTGCTTTCACTGCAATAAACTCTGGCCCAGGGCCAGTGGCATCGAAATCTCTGCTGGTGGACTGAGTGACACACGACACATACGTGCCCTTTGACCTGGCAAAGGCGAACCCCGAGTGTGGTCTTACATATTGGTGGAGAATGCGGGCAGCACGTTAAAGTGTCAACATGGAAGACGTGGTGAAAGCGCTGGTACAATCCACAGCTGTGCAGCAAGAAGCTAACCGCTTAATGACAGCCCAGCTGAGGGAACTGGTAGAAACGACCACGAGAGACCGCCAACTGCTGCAGGAGGTGGCGCAGCGCCTTGCGAGCGCACCAGAGGTGAATCCGGAAGCTGCCCAGAGGGAGATTCATGTGAGTCGGTACTGGCAGAAACTGACTACGGAAGATGTCGAAGCTTACCTGACCACGTTTGAACGGACAGCGGAGCGGGAAAAATGGCCGAAAGCACGTTGGGCCGGCTTGCTGGCTCCGTTTCTGGCCGGGGAGGCCCAAAAGGCGTACTATGATCTGGAGCCTGAAGCAGCGCAGGATTTCGATAAACTAAAAGCCGAGATCCTGGCCCGGCTGGGAGTGACGATGGCGGTACGAGCTCAGAGAGTGCACCAATGGACTTATCAGCCCGATAAACCACCCCGATCCCAGATGTTCGACCTCATTCACCTGATGAAGAAGTGGCTACAACCCGAGGTGTTGACAGCGCCGGAGATGATCCAAAGAGTTGTTTTGGACAAATACCTGAGAGCCTTACCGGCTGCCTTGAGAAAATGGGTGAGTCATGGAAACCCCACGACCGCAGACCAGCTCGTGGATCTAGTGGAGCGTTATTCCGTGGCGGAAGGACTCATGGATGACGCCACACGTCCTCCCTCCTCCCCCTCCTCACGGGATCGGGTAAGACTGTATCGGGGTCTAGGGAGGGGGAAAATATTCGAAGACAGGGGGGGAGGAAAACGGGACTGCCGGACCTATGAGGTCTAAAGGACCGAACTATGGACTAAGCAAGGGGTCTGTGAGGTGTTTTCGCTGCCAAGAGGTGGGCCACATTGCTGCGAACTGTCCAGTAACTATCGAACCGATGCAGTGTGATGTCACGACCTGTGAAAAACGTGTGGCTATGGTTGCACGGGTGGTGTGTGTTGCAGCCGGTCAAGGCGATATGGAGAAACACCTGTGTGACCTGTCTGTTAATGGCACGAATGTGATGGCGCTGTTAGACTCTGGGAGTGTGGTAACGCTGGTCAAGGCCAGTCTGGTGTCAGTCCCGACTGGTCCGTCAGATAAGTTTTCTGTGACATGTGTGCATGGGGACACCTGCTCGTACCCCACCTCTGTCTCCTGCATTGCTACTCCCTATGGGTCTGTGTATCATAAAGTGGGACTAGTCCCAGCCCTATTGCATGATGTCATTCTGGGTAGGGATTTTCCCCACTTCTGGCAGTTGTGGGAGAACCAGTTGGTACTCCGGGGGAGCGGCACAGGGGACCCTACTCCAAGGGGCCCTGAGCCACTGGAGGATGGGCCCTCAGGGGCTTCCGGGAAGCAATCCCCTTAGGACAACCTTCAGTTCCCGTTTTCACTAATGGCTGGTGATTTCGAGGAACCCACGGCAGGGGCGGAGGTGGACAGCCATCCACCTTCCGGTTTGCTGGAATTGGAAGTTCAGAAAGACGACTTCCAAAGCGAGCAAATAAGGGATCCTACCCTGTCTCAGGCTAGAAAAAATGTCAAGGTGGTGAACGGAGTACAGGTGGATGCCGATGCTAGGCTGGCATATCCTCACATGGCCATAGAGAATGACTTTCTCTATCAAATAGAGAAAAAGGGGGAAGACACGGTGCAACGGTTGGTAGTGCCAAAACCCTACCGGCAGAGAGTGCTGGCCCTGGCACACACACACGTGATGGGAGGCCACCTGGGGGTCCAAAAAACTACCGAAAGGATATTACACTGTTTTGTATGGCCGGGCATGCACCATGATGTTCGCACGTATTGCGAGTCGTGTCCGGAATGCCAAATCACTGCACCCAGGCCCCATCTGTGTAGCCCCTTGGTACCCCTACCTATCATCGAAATCCCGTTCGAGAGGATTGGGATGGATTTGGTTGGGCCCCTCCCCAGGTCTGCACGGGGACACCAGCACATCCTTGTCATCTTGGATTATGCCACTCGCTACCCCGAGGCCATTCCTTTGCGTAACACGGCCACCAAGACCATTGCCAAGGAGCTGGTCCATGTGTTTAGTCGGGTCGGTGTCCCGAAACAGATACTCACCGACCAGGGGACCCCCTTTATGTCGAGGGTAATGAAAGAGCTTTGCAGGCTCTTACAGATATCACAGCTACGCACCTCTGTCTATCATCCTCAAACAGACGGACTGGTTGAGCGGTTCAACAAAACCCTGAAACAGATGCTCCGAAAGGCGATAGACAAAGATGGGAAGAACTGGGACTACTTGCTCCCATATTTGCTGTTTGCCATCCGGGAGGTACCCCAGTCTTCCACCGGATTCTCGCCTTTCGAACTTCTGTATGCCCGACGTCCCCGGGGTCTCTTGGACGTCGCGAAAGAAACCTGGGAGGGACAGGTTACCCCATTCAAAAGTGTGATAGACCATGTAACCCAAATGCAGGATCGTATTGCGGCCGTTATGCCCGTTGTGAAAGAGCATATGATGCAGGCTCAAGGGGCGCAGAAGAGGGCTTATGACAGGGGGGCCAGGGTCCGCTCTTTTGCACCCGGAGATAGGGTGTTGATCCTGGTACCCACGGTGGAAAGTAAGTTCCTGGCAAGGTGGCAAGGCCCCTTTGAAATTCGGGAAAGGGTAGGTGAGGTGAACTATAAAGTGTACCAGCCTGGGAAAAGAAAACCCGAACAGATTTATCACGTGAATCTGATAAAACCTTGGAAGGACCGTCCGGCTCTGTCAGCGGGACTGGCCCTTCCGATCCGCACACGGACCCTGCCCGAAGTCCAGATTGCAGAGACTCTTTCGGAGCGGCAAAAGACAGACGTCAAGCAGTTTCTCTTAAACAACCAACAGTTCTTTTCTGAGAAACCGGGACAGACTACGCTCCTTAAGCATGATATTATAACAGAGCCAGGCGTAACCGTACATGTAAAACCTTACCGTATCCCGGAAGCTCGGCGGGAAGCCGTCTCCCGAGAAGTAAAGTCGATGTTAGAGCTAGGAGTGATTGAGGAATCGCATAGTGCCTGGTCGAGCCCTATTGTATTACTCCCTAAACCAGACGGCACCATTCGGTTCTGCAATGACTTCCGGAAACTGAATGCAGTTTCCAAATTTGATGCGTACCCTATGCCACGGGTCGACGAATTGATAGATCGGCTTGGAAAAGCCCGGTATATCACGACCTTAGATTTAACGAAGGGGTACTGGCAGATTCCCCTGACGGAGGCAGCCAAAGAGAAGACTGCGTTTTCTACACCGGACGGGTTATATCAGTATGTGCATATGCCGTTTGGACTACATGGGGCACCAGCGACATTCCAAAGGTTGATGGACCGGGTCCTGAGGTCACATCGGCAGTACGCTGCAGCCTATTTGGATGATATCGTCATCTACAGCCTCGAGTGGGAGACGCACCTCCAGAAAGTGCAAGCTGTGATAGAGGACCTGCGGAAGGCAGGTCTCACGGCCAACCCCAAGAAATGTCATATCGGGCTGGAAGAAGCCCGGTATTTGGGTTACGTTATTGGGAGGGGAATCATTAAGCCCCAGTTGGACAAGATACATGCCATTCAGAACTGGCCACAACCAATAAACAAGAAGCAAGTGAGGGCTTTCTTGGGGATTGTGGGCTATTATCGCCAGTTTATTCCCAATTTTGCAGCCATTGCGGTCCCCCTGACGGATCTTACCAAAGGGAAGGATTCTGTCATGATCAAATGGACCACGGCAGCGGAAGAAGCCTTCCATGCCCTAAAGCTGGCTCTTTGCTCTCAACCTGTGTTGGTGGCTCCTGATTTTCTTAGTGAGTTTGTAGTCCAAACGGATGCTTCCGATACCGGTATAGGGGCAGTGTTGTCACAACTGAGGGACGGAGAGGAACATCCGGTCCTTTATCTGAGTCGGAAGCTAAATAAACACGAACGGAGGTATGCCATTGTGGAAAAAGAATGCCTGGCCATTAAGTGGGCTCTCGAGTCCCTCAAATATTACTTGGGGGGCAGGAAGTTCCGGCTGATCACCGACCATGCCCCTCTCAAGTGGATGCACTTGAATAGGGAACGGAATAGCCGGGTGACTAGGTGGTTCCTTGCCTTGCAGGCCTACAATTTTACAGTGGAGCATCGCCCAGGGGTGCAGATGGGGAATGCTGATGCCCTGTCACGGGTGCACTGTTTTGTGGGCGCCATTGCTCAGCCGGAGTGGTCTGAGCAGAGGGGGGGGATATGTGAGAGTCATGTGGGATTAGTGGATGAGGGCAGATATATCTCTCCCAGGTATCTGTCCTATGCAACCTAACCTGGTCAGTATCACCTGGCTGCTAATGAATTAGTGGGAGGCGGTTGGGCTAGGTAAAAGGAGTCTGGGAGGTCGGGAGGGGCCTCTCTCTCAGTCTGTGAACACAGGAGGCCTGACTGTGCATGGAGACACATGTGAGTGAAAGCAGTGAGCTTTGGTTCTATGGTTTGGCTGAAGGGAGAAGCCCGTCAGTCTATAGTGAGGTTGTATTATGTTTAGTTAGTGCCGGACAGGCAAGGATTTTTGTTTGCTGTTTTGTTTTATTTCTGTTTGCTTTCACTGCAATAAACTCTGGCCCAGGGCCAGTGGCATCGAAATCTCTGCTGGTGGACTGAGTGACACACGACACATACGTGCCCTTTGACCTGGCAAAGGCGAACCCCGAGTGTGGTCTTACAATATATACCTTATACCAGCCACTGAGGCTGCTCCTCTGCAGCGCTCCCATTAGGCTATGTGCACACAGGAAGGTTTAGGAGCGGAACCGCCGGTCGGTTTCCATCAGGTTTATGCAAATTTATGTTAATCCAAAAGCGGCTTTTGGATCAACATAGAAACCTATGGAAACCGACACCCGGTGTGCACACACCGGCGGTTTCCACATGCTCATCCGTTGCTAACCCGCTGGGTCCCCAGCGGGTTAGCAAAGAATGTGCATGTCCTATAAACCGGCCGGTTCTGCAGCGGCTGCAAGCAGAATCATGTGCTGCTTCCAGCCGCTGCAGAACCGACGCCACTAACCTGCTGTGCACCGCCGCACACCCGACCGTCTTCCGCAGCACGGACCCGACAGGAAGCCGGTGGACGGCTCCGGAGCTTCCTGTCGGGTCCGCCCAGCCGCCGCCGCCCCTAACCCGCCCCCGTGTGCACATAGCCGAACTGTGAATATTCTTCCTAAAGGTTGAATTCCTCTTAAATGTATCCTTTGCACATTAATGTGTGTATATATAAAATGTCTTAATAAAATAAAGTACATAAGCTTAAGCATGATACTGATATTATATTATAAATACATGCATAGAAAGTGATAAAATATAGAATAAAGGAAATATTAAGTACTAATATAAGCCCTGATTGCAAACCTACCTTAAACAGGAGATGCAAGATGCATCATTCAGAGAATGCAGGCTTCATAGTCAGAGCTCACCGCCAAGCTTGACCAGGGAATACTTGCCAGGTTTCCCTTGCCAGTGGTAGGATAAGATTTGTACTTTTCACTCAGTTGTCACTAAAAGGATCAAGGATTGCTCTCTGATTCCACTGGTCAACATTGAAATTGTTATTGGCTTAAAAAGGTCCTAATCTATAGTATCTTGGTGTGCTGAACATGAATATGACCTTAAAAATATTTTATTGCCTATCGTTCTCAAGATATTTCATATATTGCATTTTCTACGTTTCATCTAAATTTATCCAGGAGGACTGTAACAACATCCTAAATTAGCCTAAAATTATGTAATATTGCATCACATTACATAATACCAGCATGCACACATCATCTAGAGCAGCGTTTCTCAACTCCAGTCCCCAGGACCCACCAACATGTCGTGTTTTCAGGATTTCCTTAGTATTGCACAGGGGTTTGAATTATCCCCAGTGTAGGTGATTAAACTATCACCTGTGCAATACTAAGAAAATCCTGAAATAAGATCTGTTGGTGGGTCCTGAGGACTGGAGTTGAGAAACACTGATCTAGAGTGTATTGCATCTTTTTCTGATGCAATGCAGTACTACTGCCAGGCACCTGCTGAAGTAAGCTGACGTCATCAGTGTACTACAAAACCCAGTCAATTACTTCAAAACACAAACTCAAAGGAGTCAGGCCAGATCAAATGCAATATCAATTTATTAAAATGCAAACACTATGTAAAATGACAAATGTCAATAAGGTACACAGAAGGAGGACCACATGAAATAAATAAAACAATCCAGTTCAATCCTCAGGTACAACAAACGACATATGTAGTCAAAACAATAAGTGCCCCAAAAACACTGGGTGCACCAGATGTACCAAAGGTGAGGATGACCATACAATATCAGTATCAATCATGGGTCCATTTACCTTACTGCGACCGCCCCCTGACGCGTTTTGCACCAGCTTCTTCAAAAGGACCCCCAGTCAGAAAGGTTGGGCATTTAAAATATTTCAGACTTCGTAAGTTACACTTATACAGTTTAAGCTATTGTTTCATAAAACTGTTATTATTTTATTCATTTAGTTATAATACAGAACACTAATGCCTCGAACATGCGTTTATATCATGGACAATTTTTGCTATATTGGTGGGGAAGTATCACTTCTCAAGGGAGGAAGGCATATGGTCTTTACTGCGGTTCAAAATAAGCTGCCAGGACAAGACTTGGGCCCCGTATATATGCTATGCAACATGTGCAACACAGCTTTTGCAGTGGTTGTATGGCAGAAGACCATCAATGCCGTTTGCAGTCCCCACGGTGTGGAGAGAGCCAAGCAACCACACAACAACACAAAGTGAGGGGGAGGGTAGCCAGCACTACCTAGGATAGTATGCAATATAAAAGGTGCTTGGACTTGTTTATTCCAAACTCTACTATAATGTAAAATAAGATTTTTGGCAAATAATTGATCAATTTTCTGAGCCACCCTGCTACGTCAAGGCAAATCTCATTAGGCCGGTCCCATTATAAATATTTTAATAAAGTTGTGTCATGCGGACGCCTGTATAAATTAAAAGCACAGCCATAAAAGCAGTGCATACCTAAAATATCTCAGAATTACTCTCATGCCGATAGACAGGCAACTGAATAAAAGCAAATCAAGCCTCAGCATACGTAGCAATGCTACACATGTCTGGACTCCGAACTAACCCTCACAGTTCCAGACCAGCATAACATGAATGAAGGCGGAGCAGGCCCAAGTAATTGGCGCATACAACCAACAGCGCCTGTGGCAAGGCTGAGGTAGCTGAATATGAACAGCTACCAATGCTCAGAAAATTGATCAATTATTTGCCAAAAATCAAATTTTACATGGTAAAATGGTACAGTTTGGAATAAATATGTGCAATGCATGTTTTATATTGCATACTATCCTTAGTAGTGCTAGCTCCCCTCCTATGTTTGTAACCACACGAATGACTGTTATTTCTGCTTGGTTCCTCTTCTTTCTGGTAAGATAATGAAGGAAAAGAAGTTGAGAATAGTCTACTCCAACATTTCGACTGCATTGAGACTAGTTCCACATGGTGAGAGACTTCCTATTCCAGAACCTCCTGCATAATATTCTCTTGATTCAACTGATGATGATGAGGGTGAGCCAACCAGTTCTTCTCCATAGGGAGAACTAAATGACCGGTTTGTGATTTCTTTCCTGACAACTTTGGAATGGTTAGTGATGAACATAGTGAACGTTTCCATCAAAATATCGCAACAATAGAACAAAGATACCAGGAAAAAAGGTCCACTACCATGCTGGCTGACTACTGCTGGACAATCCCCAGAGACGCTCCCGAACCGCTGTACAAGAGACAGGTAAAGAAACCCAAGACTTAGTCTGTGACTTGATTTTATTACAAGTATTCACTATAGGACTATTACTATTGGTATACATTTTGTTATGTAAACAATAAATTGCAGAATGCAAAAAACTAGGGCCAGTTTTGAATTTTGAGTCTCATTCATGTTGATCACCCAAAGATAATGCAATTAAACACTAAATACAGTTTATAAATGAAGGCCTTTATTATTAAGGGAAAAACAAATCCAAACCTACAGGGCACTGTGTGAAAGTCTTTTCCCCACATACCTTGTGTTGTGAATTCGGTGCGGTGATGTCACTGTCTGCTCATCTCCATCACTGACCCCCATCCCCCTCCTGCTGCAGCGACCTCTGATGTCCAGTAATGTCACATAAATTCAGTATGTGGAGCTGAAAATGGAGTTCTGTGACAATCAGCATATGTCCGGTATAGAAACAGCCTAGTGGGGACATCTTCTGGAAGGTTTTTGAAAGGTTTTCTTCCAGATTTTACTTACGAAGTGTATTTGAAAATGTATTATAATCACTTGCTCTATATTATTATTGGATAGAAATTTAAATGACGGTTACACTTTAACTTCTTTAAAGTGTGGTCACTATGCATTGTAATGAACCACCTCTTTAAATTTGTTTGGTGATCTGAAATATTGCGACACACATGTCAAAGAATAAGATTTCAGGAAAGGGCATACACTTTTTCAGACCACTGTATACCCATTTTCTGCACTCTATCCTTACTTTCAGATGAATTGTTGCCATGGGGTTAGTGGCATGGGCTTTCTTGGGTCTCCTGCATTCGTGACATTCTGATGCTGGAAAGTGTCTATACTTTTTCTCCAGCCTAAGAATGGCAGGGGGGATAGGTGGACCAACTGAACCATGAATCCTGGTCATACTTGCAACTACAATGATACCTATTATTACCCTGCTGCATAACGTCAGACACTTAGAGTATGTGCAGACGCTGCGCATTTGGTGCAGAAATTTTCTGCAGCATGAACGCTGCTAAACTGCACCTTCTGCCAGAAAAATGCACCAAATACACATTTGCATTGATGCGTTTATGGTACAGATTTTGGCCTAGCACTTTTTCACTATTGTCAATGGCAGGGAGGGCTGAAAAACGCACCAAGAATTTACATGCTCATTTTTTTGTCTGGACCAAAAAAAGCTGCAAATCTGCCAGGAAAAAAAAAGTATCGTTGGCACAGCAATTCAGAATTCGTAGAATTTGCCTGGGGAAAGTTATACAAGCATTTTTGTGACAAAAAAAACCCACTGCAAAAAATGAAGCGCCTGAACATAGCATGAAAGTGAATGACTACAGGCGCAGAGGACTCCTTTAAGCTTGGCTAGCTGGTATGACTATTGTGGTCACATCAGCACTACAAATGTTGGAAAAATTGATACATGATGGCTAAATTTCTTTTTTTTAAATATATGTAACAGGTGAATGTACATTTGGACAATCTCTTGTAAATGCGTGATGCTGTCATGTGAATGTTGACAAGCATTTCTGTGCGGTAGTTACATGGTTTCATCTGTCTCTATTACTGATACACTGGGGCGTGGATGGTCATTGCAGCGGTAATGTGCCCTCTTGCTGGCTGCAGCGGTAATGTGCCCTCTTCCTGGCTGCAGCGGTATTGTGCCCTCTTCCTGGCTGCAGCGGTAATGTGCCCTCTTCCTGGCTGCAGCGGTAATGTGCCCTCTTGCTGGCTGCAGCGGTAATGTGCCCTCTTGCTGGCTGCAGCGGTAATGTGCCCTCTTGCTGGCTGCAGCGGTAATGTGCCCTCTTGCTGGCGGCAGCGGTAATGTGCCCTCTTGCTGGCTGCAGTAGTAATGTGCCCTCTTGCTGGCGGCAGCGGTAATGTGCCCTCTTGCTGGCTGCAGTAGTAATGTGCCCTCTTGCTGGCTGCAGTAGTAATGTGCCCTCTTGCTGGCTGCAGTAGTAATGTGCCCTCTTGCTGGCTGCAGTAGTAATGTGCCCTCTTGCTGGTGGCAGCAGTAATGTGCCCTCTTGCTGGTGGCAGCAGTAATGTGCCCTCTTGCTGGTGGCAGCAGTAATGTGCCCTCTTGCTGGCTGCAGTAGTAATGTGCCCTCTTGCTGGCTGCAGTAGTAATGTGCCCTCTTGCTGGCTGCAGCAGTAATGTGCCCTCTTGCTGGCGGCAGCACCATGTTCACTGCATATGACCCACTTAGCTGAAGCTTTGATCTCCTTCCTTCCATCTGATCTAATATCTCAGTTGACATGAAGCACACACCTTGTAGCATAGTTCATCTTTGTAAATTAAACCATTGAAGTTTCTTTTCCTTGGATTTTTCTTTTTTTCTTAACCAAATATTCATGGTATAAAAAATTGTGAAACAAAGATTTGTAATGTTTTGTGATTTCAGCAGAATTTTGTGTGCATGATATATTTTAAGCGCTGCTTGGTAAATGTGGCCCTGTCTGCAAATGTGCACAGGATCTGTGCTTGCTCTTCACTCTCCACTTGAATCTATGTATTATTTATTAGGAGCCTTGAAGTAGGTTGATGCTGTGCAGTCATATGTTCAAGCAGGGTTATGGTAGGAAAGCTGACCCAATTACTGCTGTAACAAAGGCTGCGCCAACATGGCTCATTTAGGATGGGGGAAGAACCCAGCCGAGCTGGAAGTAAGGTGTGTGTCCTCAAAGTGAGCAGACAGCGATAAAAATAAGATGCATATGGATGGATTGCTATAGAAATCTAGATATATATGTGTTCAGGTTTAGACCTTAAAAGAAAAACGAAATCATCCAGGTGATGAAGTGGGGAACTTGTTACTTTTTCTTGACTGTATTAAAATATAATGTCATTGGTCGCGGATGTCATTTGACCTTTATTTTTATATATTCTGAAAATAATTTAAAGTGGCCGTCCTTCAGGTAGAAGAAAGCTGGGGTGACTGTAGTACTAGCAGGCAGAGGTAGTACCCACATCGAAAGTTTATTTTCCCTCGGTTCTGATTGGTTGACTGACAAACTTTTGATGGACGTCTAGGGGGTATTTATTCATGAAATTGTTATGTGTAGTAGAGAGACTTTCCAGTTAGAGAAGGTAACCTTGCCTATAAATAAAAATAATATTTATTTATACAGCGCTATTAATTCCATAGTACTTTACATGCATTTGCCACGTATAGTCACAATCCTCCATCTAGCTTAAAGAGATGGTCTGTTACTTACACCTTTCCATTCTACTTAGCACAATAGGAGTCAATGTGCAGCATCGGACCACGGCCGCTATTAATGGATCAGAGCTGCAAATCTGTATTGTATTTTCTATTTTCTGAGATTACAATTGTAATCAATTGCAACATAGGTATTGCAAAAGTGTCAAGCAATAATTGATTTGCATCACCTATCTCCACTGTTGCGTGTCATTTCATGCAACCAGTCAGTAAGCCTGTCAAGTCAGGGTTCATGAGGAATCGCCATTTTTATGACCATTTAATCTTATTATTTTTTTCCTTTTGCAGACTCCATCTCTGATTTTCTGTTCATCTATATCCAGATGTTGGAGACTACCGTAGCTGCTGTGATGTCTCTTATATGCAGGGCTCTTTCGTTCTGTAAATTGACACTTCACTGAGGAAGTAGCCGAACTCTAGTGGCACGTATTGGAAGTAGCAATCCTAAAAGTGATGATTGACTTTTAACAAGCCTTTTAATATGACTTAGGATTTGTGCCATATCAGAGACGCTGCATTTCGGGGTGATTGCCCCTCACAGTGCCGTGTATGGGATCTCATCTGGCTGTATGAGAGGCTATGACAAGGTCTGGGGAACAGCTATTCTCCTTATGCAGATCAAACTGCCTGCCAACAGTGAAGAGACTTTGAACCACAATATTCCTCTGGGAAATATGCAAGTTGTCACTTCATGGAGGAAGTAGACAAACCATAGTGCCACCTATTGATCACATTAAAAGCCTCATTAAAAAGTCAATTATGTCTTTTACGATTGCTACTTCCAATAGGTGGCACTAGATAAAAGTTCATCTACTTCCTCCCTAAAGTGATAATTTGCATATTTCCCAGAGGAGCATTGCAGCTATAAGTCTCCTCACTGCTGAAAGGCTGGAGAAAAGTAATATGGAAGAGGTTGTACAGCAGTACTGAGGAATGATGCTGTAAATCCAACACTGAGGAGAGTTATGGCCACTTTACACGTCCCGATATTGGATACAACGACACGGGAGCGCGCACTTTTTTGGCTGAAATCCAAGATCGCATAGGAGCTGTCACACAGGGAGATATCGGCAGGCAACACAACTGCGATGTCTACGCCCCCTCGTACGAGCGACCCAGGAATGACCATTTAACATGGGAGTGAATAGGGGAAGTTGTTCTCCAAGTCGTTGTTGGGCTGTCACACAGCACGGTCCGGCCTCATCGTCCATCCAATATCGGGCAGTTGGAAAGCCTGTTCATTTCTCCCCGATATCGTTCTGGCATCGTTCTTGCATCGAATTGGTCATTCACACCACACAATGCACGAACGATATCGGCGCCAACGCACGAACCACGTGACTTTTTATCGAAGTTGGACGACGATATCAAGACGTGTAAAGTGGCCATTAAACTGCTGGAAGCTGCAGCTCAATCAGCCATTTATCTGCTTGTCATCTCTCACTGTTGAGCACTCTTTCCCTTCCACAGAGTATAATAGAGGGGTAACCTGGCACCAAGATGGATTTCACCTGTTCTTCAGAGTGTATAAGGAGTTCAGGAGGCTGGGCAAGGGGGGTAATGTCTCATAAATGGAGACAGAATCATATTCATGTGATAAAATATATTACAAAGTTTTTTTGTTATATTTTATTTTACTATCTTAATTTCTTGCTATGTTGAGCTATGCAAAGTTTGTTGAAATTACCGTGACTATTTAAAGGGAATCTGTCATCAGGTTTTTGCTATGTAATCTGAGGACAGCATGCTGTAAGGGATAACACATTTCAGCCATGCATCTCTAATCGTGCTGTCTGTTATTGTTTACCTGCTATATTTTAGCAACAGCAGCTTATCATTCCTCAGACACAGCAGTGTATGAGCCCAAGTCTGGCACGTGCCCCCCAAAAAGCTCCTGATAGGTTCACTTTAAGTTCAAAATCTTCTGAAAGTTAGATTATTTTTTTTGACAGATGTGGATCTGCAAACAGACCAATCAGTCCTGGTCAGAGGTTCATCTGTACAAGCTGGTGCAGAACTTACCAGACTACTATGATTGTTATGTAAACAGACTTGAGCTTGCATGTGCTTCTTAGGACAAACCTCAAGCCTGTCTGAGTGGTTCCTTCACAGAAACACCTATGTAAAGGAACTCCAATGGCCCTACGGCACTTCTTGGAAGTGGAGCTGAGAACAGACAACAAAAGCTGGAGTGGCGGCACAGCCCCTGTGCTCTGGCGATCCATGTGTGAGGATGGCGACCAATACTCTGATACAGAAAAGTCTTTAATAGGCCGGCTACTTGGGTTAAAATTTTAAACCTGTAATAGGCTTCTATTATAAATCATTACTAATCTAAACAAAAAAATGTATTTTAATCAAACTGTAATTAACAAGAATACACATTAGAAACAATAAGAAAATCACCCCAGCATGAAAAACACACAAGGCAGTGTGGTCACACACAACCCAAGTCACATAGTGGCGGATAGCGGTTAATACACCCTGTCAAGCTCCTGACAATAAGGTGCTGGATAGTGGAGTCTATTCAGTGGTTGGTGTCTGATGGCGCTCCGTGGTGGGTATTAACCCTTTACTAGTGTACAGACAGTAGGACTTTACTTTGATGTATTCCTATTGAGGGATGTATCTCTTCAATTGTTATTATGAATATTTGAGGTTTATCTTGTGTTCTGTCAAGGGAGTTAGGGAGTTGCTAAATACTTGGAGACTATTTATCAAGGGATTCTCTGTGTACTTTGGGCTACCATCATGTAATTAATGAATTAACCTATATGCCAATATGTGACTTGGTTTTTTTTTTGTGGCCACACTGCCTTGCGTGTTTTTCATGCTTTCAATGGGGGTGATTTTTTTTATTGTATTTGTATGTGAGTTTTGTAGATTTTTAAATAATAAAGTTTGATTAAAAATTTATTTTTGCTTTATATTCGTAATTATTTATATTACAAGTCTATTCTAGGTTTATGCTCGTGTTTGAGACTTTGCTATTTATGTTGTGAATTACTCTGGACTCATTTTGTTTTGAAAGTTCTTGGGCAGACATCCCCCTTCTCACTTGCCCCAGGCAGTATGGGCACCCTTGAATTTGATAAAGGGGGCAAACATGGTGGAACATTATTTTGCACACAATATGACTTTAATATACCATAGAGTTGATATACACATGGAACTTAGGCTGAGAAGTTGTAGGGCCCTGTTCAGATCATGTTTGCCAAAAGATTGTCTATTTAACCTTTGCTTGGTTGTACTAAGCACACAAGGCCGGGAAGAATATAGTTTGGGTGGTATATATTGTGTTGATGATCCGTTGCAGCCAATGTGTATCACATTTGCCAGTGTAATGCATGGGTGTTCCAGGGCCTCCAAAGAGATAAAGAAATGGTCTTTAACCCCTTCATGACCAAGGCCATTGGCTGCCTCCCTCCCCTCTGATACAAGCTCACGCACTGAGCTCGCATCACCCTCCTACCCCCCCCCCAAAAACATCAGCTGATCTGATCATCTGACATGTAGTTAACAGCACCGATTAGATCAATGAGCCGAGGCTATGATGCGTGAACTGCGCATGCGCAGTTCATGTGAATGACACGTCCCCTAGGTGGTGTGTCATTATGGATCCTACATATCCATGAAAAGAACGCAAACGGATGCTGTTGGCAGCATCCAGTTTGCCTGTTGTGTGGGAATCCGTGGGCATACAAGGTTTTCCTGTATGCCCACGGATTCCAAAATTACCAGTGTGAAAGCAGCCTCACACAACAGGCTGCAAATTTTTTCTCTGCATGTTTCTCGCAGATGCAGATGGGCATTGTACTATAGGGTCATTCCGTGTCAAGTGGACCAGTGGTCCCCACTCGACGTTCTCCGATTTTGCTGAAAATTTATAAGGATGTACATGTATGTTTGAAAAGAGGTTCTGTAAATTTTTAGGGCCAGATCTCAAATACATTGGGCACTGTTGACCTTTTACTGGAGGCCCCCCCCAAGCCTGCGGCTTCAGCTAAGAGGATTTTGCAAACTTTGGCACATAGCCATTAGAGTTCTATACTGGCTATGATGCTGAAATTTGGCATACTAACTCAAATTTTGCTGCTAAACACGATAAAATTATTACCGGCTATGACAAAACAATATTTCGGCCGCAATTTTGTGTCAAAGTAGCTTGCAAAACGCGTCGCATAAAATTTATGCCAAACTTTGCCCATATATAACTCAAGACCAAAAACCAATAGGAACTGGTGCTTTACCCTGTACAACAAACATCTACATGACTTTGCATTGCTGCAATATCACGGTCAAAGCATATGTATTTGTGGAAATATTCACACCCACATATGATGAAAAACTTAAAAAAAAGCCGAATTTTACCTATTTTTAGGTCAAATTTCCCAAAAAGGGTACCCCTAAAATATATTAATTCTGTTATCATTAGAAAGAGCACATTTTTCTCTACAAGGATCATTGGTTTTTGTTTTGGAGTTTCTCCGTTTAAGAAAAGAAAAATGCCACTGAACATGGTGCCATTTATTAATACGCAATGAATGGTAACTGCACTATTCAAACCCTTGCGTTGGTCCATGGTGGTTATACCACAACCAATTCCCTAAGAATTGGTATTATAATCCTATTAAGAATTGTAATAATGCTGTCTTTCGAGAATTGGCAGCCCCATCGCCCAGGAGCCATGGCCGATAGCCGTGCAAGGCAAGTCGCGGGCGGTCTCTTTATCGCAGGTTCCGAAGCCTGAGGGTGGGTGTCTTTGCCTAGGATCCCAAGCCTAATATTGGGTATCTTTTGTTGGTTCCCAAGCCACAATAATCAGTCTAAGTGGTCTGGAATTGTTGCTGAATTTGCAACATAATCGGTTCAGAGAAGCTGTATTGTCGGCCCATTGCTGTTGCAGCTGGTGCTGGAATTATTGCAATGATTGACTGCTCGGGAATCCAGCATGTATCATTTCTCACAGGCCAGTGAAAGAAGCTAGCCGGTCCATGAGGATTAATGCATCATGGTCGTCGACTGAAATTTCAGAAATATTTCCAATCCACCAGTTCCTATCGTAAATGCAGGCAATGTATTGCCCTGGCTGGAGGTTTGCAATTGGCACAAAAGGCATTTCTGATCTGACAGATCCGTCTACATGGGCAATGAAAGATGAAGGGTCATTTGACACCCTTGAAATGCGAATCTTTTTGTCATCAATTGGCACAAACTGGTGATTTTCTCTTGTTCCAGCAATTGTATGTCCATCTTTGAACCTTTCCTCTTGAACTACCCGTATTTCGTCAATTTTTTCTTTTGGAACAAAAAAAAACTTGATTCCATGCAGTTGCTCGTTGCAAAAGTTGAATAAATCCACCGGGGTCAGTATTTGGTTTTCAGTTGGGCGTTGGACTGGCACGAGCTGCCAACCTCTTTGCTGTCCCTCCAATCCCATCACAGGGCGACTTTCCATGACTGGTACCAAACAAATTCCATTCAGCGCTGATATTGAAATCAGCATTGTGGTGGCACAAGTTGAGAAAATGTTTGAAATGTTTGTACTGGGCTGCAGATCCATAACTATCTGCTAATAGGAACTAGTTTCCTGAACATGCTCAGTACCTCCACCCTCTCCCCTGGCTGGCAAGGTATTAACCCTGTTTATTTATGTTAATGTTGATGATTGTGGCTTACAGCCAATAATGCACATTTATCTCATGTGAATCTCGGACCATATAGTTCCAGCCTTAATGTGATGTTGATGGGGATAAGACTGTCACACACCTAGCTTCCAGATGGAAGCAACTTAACCCATACAGTAACAAATATAAAAAGGTAACACTGCACAACACTTGAATTCAACTTTTGCCTTAAGAAAAAAACAATTCCAAAAATACAATCAGAGATTGAACACATGGATGAACATATATACTCCCACTAGATGTTCTATTTAGATGTTAATAAAAATAGTAATTGAACTACAGGTACTGCATCTTCGTAATTCATTGTTATGGAATTAATCTTCAGTAACCTTTTTAACCTTTAAATATATGTAACTACAGTGTATGAAAATCGGTAGAAACATTCATAAAATTATTTTCAGTATCCCCATCCTTCTTTTTATTTCTTACCTTATTCTTCCCTATTTTGATTTTGTGCTTATAAAACCCATTAGAAATAATTTGAATAAAGACTTAAAGACTGTCGCACCCTTAGTGACTGCCAGGTTAGGGCTCATTCAAACGTCATCTAAAAGGATAAGGAGAGAAGACTCAGTATAGTTGATATATATATATATATATATATATATATATATTTATTATTATTAATATTATTATTTATTTAATTATTTATTTATATAGCGCCATTAGGTTCCATGGCGCTTTACATGAGAACTGGTGCAAGCTGCGATGCTGGAAAAACAACCAGAAAAAATTCACTGCAGCACTCAGCTACTACCAAAAATGCACACATCCTAACAAGCGGTCTATCTATGGGGAAAAAATTAAAAACTCTTTTTCAAAAAACTCAATATTCTTATTTCTTTATTTTCTGGGGTTCTTGGTACATATATTGGCCAATATCTGTTTGCTCATCAACCACGCCACAGTGTATATGTGTGTGCATGTGTATATACTGTATGTGTGTGTATGTATGTATGTGTATAAATAATATATATATATATATATATATATAATGTGTGTATATATTATATCAAATGTGTATATATTATATCAAATATATATATTTCATATGTGTAAAAATATATATATTTAATAATATATAATACATATAAACAGTACGTATGTGTATATGTCGAGCCCACTGGGACGGGGTACTCGGTACCGGACCGGGTCTGCTACTGGGGAAGTCACTGGTGGTCCTGGTCCGGACCGTGTCCCGGGCCCTGGCAATGATAAGGGGATATTTACAGGGGAATGTCAGTCGTGACACCACCCACTGTGTGCGGCCAGTAGTGGGGCCGCCGCTGCTGCAGAACCTCCGGGGATGATGTAATGGCAGCGTAGATGGAATAGTTCCCGTGGGCAGAACTGTATTCCCCGGGGCAGTGATGGTTAAAGCCTATGGTGTAGTGTGCAGGCCTGGTGCTGAGTGCAGTAGACTTACTGTCCAGATGCTGCAGGAATCCTCTTTCAGTGTTGGAGCTTGCACGCTGTGACTCTGCAGGTGGGAAGTGGTTGCAAACCTGTATGGAGGGAGTAAGATTCGAGCAGAGACACTCAAGTGAGACGTATTCAGGGTTCTCCGTGTTTACTTCTCAAGTTCACAAGTTACAGTTACAGTTCAGTACAGTTCTTACAGTTGGTCTCAGTTCAAGTCTCAGTACACGGGCTCACTCTCCCCTCCGGGTTCCCTTTATTCTCTGCAGCCAGGTCTGTCCTCTCTGTGACCCCTCATTCCGTCTTTGTGTCCTTCCCAGGCTGTTGTAAAAAATAAAATCCAATTTGCGCCATACTGTGTTAACAATAATTACCCTCGGTATATTTTTTATTTTTGCATTGCTCACCTTGACCAGTTGTGCCGTCTGCACAACTGGATAAAATTGCACACTTGCGAGGTCTTTGAAATAATGAATTTCACTCTTCTGGAATAATGTGAACAAATGGCATCTTCAACGATTTCTTCGGAGGCCAAGGATCACGTGACAGCTCAGGAGGATTATCTAAATAACGAAGGCCAGGTCCTGTAGCCCAGAGCAGCTCCACATGACCCTCCCCGTAGGGAGGATATGTAAGGTAATGAAGAAAGGATAGAATATGTGGTAAGCGCTAGGGAATAATTACAGCTCCACGGCCAATAGTAAATTACCTTTAGGCTTTAATGAAAATGTGTACAACACGCGGGTCCATTAACCACGATGCATTTCAACGCAGTGTGCGTCTTTCTCAAGAAACTCGGCTGTAATTCTAGGGCCCGGGTATCACCGTCCCTCTCTTCCCTCACACTCTTGGGGTGCTGGCTCCGGATAGGCTTTCTCTCTACGGCTCGCACTGGCTCTGTTCAGATTCTGCGCTCCTTACACCCCACTCGACCAGGACGTGTGATTCCTTCTTTACTGCTCAGCCTACCTCGGCCTACTGACTCTTTCCTCCTCCCCCTTCACTATTTCTTCTGTCTGTCACCTGACTACGTGTTTGCCCACCCACTGCTCTAAATCCACCACCCCTCGCCTGCCTAGAGTTCCCGGGCTCCGGGCTGGATGCTGCCATCTACTGTACGTGGGTTGTGTGGGCTGTGAGGGTGTTGGTGTGCAACTGTCGTCCTACCTGCCTGGCTGCAGTTCCCTTTGTGGCCTCCTGGATGCAGGGGCGCCACATATATATCGTTATTTGGTCATGTGTACAAATAATATTGGCGTTTTAAGTGGATGGATTGAATCTTATCCTGCCTTTAACTCCTTCATGACCTTACCATTTTAATTATTACGCATGTTTTTTCCTCCCCTTCTACCAGCAGCTGTAACTATTTTCCATTACTATAGACATATGAAGGCTTGTTTTTTACAGATGTGTTGTACTTTTGAATGACATCATTGATTTTATCATTTGATGCACTGGAAAGCAGGAAACAAATTCCAAATGTGTTGAAATGGCAAAAAAATGCAATTGCACAATTGCTTTTTGAGTTTTATTTACCATCTGCTGTATGGTAAACCTGATTGGGCAAAATAACTCTCCAGGTGAGTTCAAGTACGCAGACGCCAAACATGTCTATTTTTTTTTTATCCCCTTCACAGCCTTTTCAGCTTCTTCCCTTTTTTGCACTGTTGTTTTTTCCGCCTCTTTTTCCAAAAGGCTTAACTTTTTATTTCTCCATCATTATAGACATATGAGGGCTTGTTTTTTGTGGGATGAGGTGTACTTTTGAATGACATAATTTATTTTACCATATTAATGTACTGGAAAACAGGAATAAAATTCCAAATGTGATGAAATTCTAAAAATAAAAATCCAATTACAAGATTGTTTTTTGTGTTTTTGTTTTTTTTTATTCATCATGTTCACTGTATGGTAAAATTGACATGAGGATATGATGCCTCAGTTCAGTACGAGTTCATAGATGCCATACATGTACAGTATACTTTTTATTTTATCTAACTGGTGAAAAAAAAAAATCAGAAATTCATTAAAAAAAAAAAAATAGCAATTTGATGCCATTTTCCGCGGCCCGTAGCTGTCTCATTTTTCAGGATCTGGGGCTGTATCACAGCTTGTTTTTTGCGTCTTGAGATGACGTTTCTAACGATGCCATTTTTGGTGGAAGCGCTGTTTTGATTGCTTGTTGTTGCACTTTATTACAATGTCGCAACGACCCCAAAAACGTATTTTTGATTTTTTTCCCGTTACGCAGTTTACAGATCAGATTAACTGATGGCTATGGGATTAACTGACGGCGATGCCAAGTGTGTGGTTTATTTTATAGTTTTATTTTCAATGAGGCAAAAGGGGGGATTTGAAATTTTTATCTTTTTATTTTTTCATATTTGTAACAAGGTTTTACTTTATTTTGATTGAGCTCTTAGGGCACCGCAACATTGCACAGTCCGATCACTTGCGCTGTATAGTGCCATGATTATCCACAGCTCTGCACAGCATATGGCGGGCATCCACACGAAGGGAGTCATGACAGCATCAGGGGTCTTCATCTGGCTGTCATGGCAACACATTGCCACCCCGTGATCGCGTCACAGTGTCGCTCGCAGGAATAACGCGATCCCCGCAATGCCTCTTTACGTGTTATCAGGGTTTGACAGCGCAATCTAAGGGATTAACGGCTGTCCATCTGCATCTGTTAGCTGAACATGTCGACTGATGAGATAAGTTGACATATGCAGGGAATGATTGCTCATTTCTCTTCTAGAATTGATCTGTCATTATCGAAATTTTCAGTTCTGAGGTAAAATCTGTGTTCAGTGAAGACTTTCCCATTACTGAGATAGGAGATGGCAGACGTTACCGATGAGAGTCTTTAGATAGAAGAGGGAGGGGGTGGAACTCTGCCTCTAGCTCACGTCTGGGCAACTCCAGGGCTCAAGGGCCGCACACAGTCCAGGTTTTCAACATTTCCTTAGAATTTGACAGTTTGTGATTTACAAATTTAAATGACCAACTGTCAAATTCTAAGAAAATCTTGAAAACCTGGACTGTGTGCGGCCCTTGAGGCCTGGAGTTGCCCACCCATGCTCTAGCTCCTTCTTTCCATCGTAGAATCTCAGTAATAACACCTACCACTACATCTCTAAGGGTGAGACTACCTTTATTCTATAGATAATCATCTTGGCTATTTCATACATAAATTTCACTTGCAACTATTGAACTATATTAGTTATGTAGATTCTTGCCATGTCACTGTATTGAGGTTAGGTGCCCACCTATCAGACTATTTGTACAAAAACGCATCTCTTGGCAGGCAAAGTGCTGCGTTTTTTCTACAGCAATGTTTGTATTTTGGTGCGTTTTGTCCATTGCGTTTTTCCCTATCATTGTCTATAGGGCAAACTCTGGGAAAAATGCACAAAGAATGAGCATCTTGTTTCTTTATTCTACATCAAAATGTGCAGATGAAAAATCCTGAAGGTGAACACAGCACTTTCATAAATCCCGTAGACATTTCTGGGATGTGTCTTCCTTGCAGATTTCTACAAAATCTGCAAGTATAAATGTACCAAAAATGCTAGGTGTGCACATAGCCTTAGTATTTTGCTCCTAAAAATATAAATTAATTTTTTTTTATTATTTTGTTAATATTTTGTAAATCCACCTTTTGTATTTGAACACTGCCTGAATCCTTGCTCTCGATCACATTCAAAAGCATGTCTTGCCTAAAATCTAATGCATGTCTCTCCAACATGTTCCCAATGTTGGTGCATACTGGTCAATTCACTTGGGTATACATACAGCTTTTTTTTTTTCAACTCTGCCCACAAGTGTTCGATTGGGTTGAGGAAAGGTGTGTAACAGTCCGCGCTGCTGAGTCCACAGGAAACACAAGGAATGCAAGCTATACCGTATTTTTCGCTTTATAAGATGCACCTGATTATAAGACGCACCCCCAAATTTAGTGAAGGAAAAGAGAAAAAAAATAATTTTTAATGTTAAATGGGGTCTGTCTTATAATGCCAATGTCTGTCTTATAGACTGATTGTATGTCCCCTATCCTGGTATATTTGTCTCCATTCTGGTATATGTGCCCCCTCCTGATATATGGTCCCCCCGGCCTGGTATCCATGCCCCCATCCTGGTATATGTGCCCCCTCCTGATTTATGGTCCCCCTCCTGGTATGCATGCTCCCATCCTGGTATATATGCCCCTTCCTGATATATGGTATATGCCCCCATCCTGGTTTCCATGCCTCCATCCATTATTTATATCCCCCCTCCTGATATATGTCCCAGAATGGGGGACATACATCCTGGTACATAGCCCCCCCAAGTCTTACCGAGGGAGCCACAGAGGTTGGGGGCCAAGGCAGGAGCTGTGGGGGTGTCTAGCCGGTCTCCGGTGGGCCACGGAGGTTGGGGGCCAAGGCAGGAGCTGCGGGGGTGTTCCGCCGGTCTCCGGTGGGCCACAGAGGTAGGGGGCCAAGGCAGGAGCTGCGGGGGTGTTCCGCCGGTCTCCGGTGGGCCACAGAGGTAGGGGGCCAAGGCAGGAGCTGCGGGGGTGTTCTGCCGGTCTCCGTTGGGCCACAGAGGTAGGGGGCCAAGGCAGGAGCTGCGGGGGTGTTACGCCGGTCTCCGGTGGGCGCCGCCATTATTATTTCCCAGCATGCATTGCCTGTTTGGCAATGCATGCTCTAGTGTCTAAAAATGGCCGCGGATCGCGGTCTGCGCAAGCGCCGCCGCCATTTTCTTGAAGTCTGGAAAATAGAATATATGAAAATGGCCGCGGCGCATGCGCAGACCGCGATCACGGCCATTTCTGGACACTAGAGCATGCATTGCCGAATAGGCAATGCATGCTGGGAAATAATAATGGCGGCGCCCACCGGAGACCGGCGCAACACCCCCACAGCTTCTGCCTTGGTCCCCAACCTCCGTGGCCCCATGACAACCGCATCGGACACCCCCGCTATACACCCCACCCCCCTCAGTAAGATTTTTTTTTTTCTTTTTTTTTTAACATTTGCTTTTTAAGACGCACCCCCGTTTCACCCCCAATGTGGGGGAAACAAAAGTGCGTCTTAAAAAGCGAAAAATACGGTATCTTGTAGCAGTATTCTTCTTTATTTCCTACGCTTTTCGGTGCAGTTCCATGCACCTTCCTCAGGAATATCACCGAAACGCGTAGTAAATAAAGAAGAATACTGCTACAAGATATATCTTGCATTCCTTGTGTTTCCTGTGGACTCAGCAGCGCGGACTGTTACACACCTTGCTTCCCAATATTTTGTGACGGTTTTTCCACGTGCGAGTGGTCGGTGGAGGTCCTGCAGCAGCTGATATTACTTTCATGCCTTCAAACCAGTTGTGGGCTACACAACTGGAATAGGTGAGTGGAATCTATATACACTACACATACTGTCAGTGTCACTTTTGATAGGGCACTATTGCGCCTCTTGTTCCCCCACCATTTTTTATCGATTGGGTTGAGGTCTCGGTACTGTGGGAGCCAATCCAACACCTCTTTTTCATTGGCTATGAAATGGTTAAATGACAATCTTAATGTATTCTCTGCGTCGTTGTCCTGTGGGTATACTAATGTCATTTGTTACCCATAGTAGGTAAGTGTATGAAGTACTCATCTTGTAGGATGCTCACATATAGCTCAACATTGAGACCACAGTCGATCCTAGTCAAGTACCCAATGCCTTTGGCTGTGAAACAACCCCATATCAACAGGCTTCCTCCACCTCAACATGACAGTTCTTTCAACTTCTCGATCCGCTAGCCTCTCTTTCCCTTCTGTCTTTCAGACCCATTTGCACCCATCAGTTTATAGTCTATTGATTTTCATCTCATCACTTCAAATTGCCTGTTTCCAATTTTCTAATATCCACTTTTCGCATTTATTTTGCAAACTGGAGCTAACCTTTCTTGTGACTATATTGAAGCCTAGGCTTCATCACCTTTTTTCGGACCATCACTCCAGAATTGTGTAAAGTGTGTCACACAGTACATGCATGGATGTCTGTGATCTTGCTATTACGAAGCATACGAGCCACCTCCACTGCAATGTGTTTTGCGCCAGTACTGATAGACCTTGTGGTCCGCCAACTTGTTGACTCCGATATTTTGCCTGGACGTCCACCTCTTGGGTTTTAAATGGATAGATTTACTTCAATATGTATTCTTCCAATTATTATAGCACTCACATGGTGCAGTTTTCTTGGCTGAGAGATTGCTATCAACTGGATGATGCGGTTTCTCTCTTCTTGGGAAATCTTCATGGCTGCTCCTCGATTCGAACCAGTAACCTTTTTTTTTGAGAATTGACCTAACACACTGAGCTATTAAATGTGAGAACCAGTTGCAATTTGTAGCATACAGGAAGAAAAAGATTTTTTAAACAGCAGGATCAAAATATTACCAATTTATGACATGGATCTGCATAACTGATTTATATTCTAAATAGTTTCCAATTAAATTTATATTTCAGATAGCCAAGATGATAGTCTATAAAATGAAGGTAGTCTCATACCCAAAGCTGTAGTTGGATGGTGAGATAGAAGTCTGAAAGTCAAAAGTTCAAATCGTTGTTACCTTTTGCTCGTCGGTGCATAAGGATTTGGGGATTATTTCTGATAAAGAAATACAAACAGCGGGTGAAATAAGTGTCGAACACATATTTTTCACTAGATGTCGGTAACAACCCATCCAATCCAGACAGGCAAAGAAATCAAACCATAGATGTATATAAAAATAATGAAGTGTAATAATGAGAAATGAAATATAAAAAAAGTATTGAACATGCTTATTCAAATGTAATACTTCGTACAAAGTTTTCAGAATGTATCCCAGATTTTACCAATGAAAACACAATTTTATTAATTACTATTAAACTACATAAACCACCAATCAATAGTGAGATAATTGGCACAGTAGTGCTGGTAAAGGTAAATATACATAAGTGGAGGCTAAAAAGAAACAAAAGGCAGTGGACCCTACTAAAATATACACATGCCAGTCCCTGTAATGATATAGCCCTGCCTTGCTGTGGAGGTTGGGCTCCCTAATATACAACACGGCATTCCCATTCACCGAAGACTGTCCCTAGGATTCCTTAACTCCCTGCTCCATCTTCAGCAGTATTTTATTATTTGCAAATAAATTTAATAAATATATACTTAGCTTTATAATAGATCACTCTTTTGGCACAATCACTAGTTCAGATGCCTATGATGGATTCTCTGTTCTCGACAATTTCCGCCCATATATTAAGCAGGGTTCATCAGGAGATTAGTATGTGGACTCAGTCGCCCACAGCCATCGGAAGATAAACTGTGCGATAAAGCAGGGTTGTGGAGTTGGTAAGCCAAACATCTGACTCTTCAGTTTCCCTGAATTTGACTCCAACTCCACCAAAATGGTCTCCGACTCCACCACTTTGACACCATAACCATGGTGGTGAAGTCAGTAAGCCACCCATCTGACTCCTACTACAACTCCGCAATTTCTCTAAATTCGGTCCACCCAATATGGGCATCAACTCCGACTCCATGACTCCAACTCCACAGCCCTGAAATGAAGGGCAGGATCGCTCCCAGTGCCATGTCTGGCGCTAGGAGATTTATAAGCCCCAAGGTAATGCCTACTTCCTGTTTGGAAATAAGAAAGTTTAACTCTGTGGAACACATTTGCACCTCACTCTCTTTGTGCATAATATTTATTTCCTTGTGTCACTTCTCATTATTACACATCACTAAATTTATGGAGATTTATGGTTTGATGTCTTTGCCTGTGTGGATTGGATGAATTGCTACTGACAACTGGAGAGAATTTCATGTCAAAAAAATCTTTGCAAAAATATCTACTTAGGCTAGTTTCACATAGCGTTATTTTTCCTGTCCGTGGGATCCTACTTTTTGCAGGACCCCACGGACAGGAAAAGACACAATCGGAGGTGACCTATTTCTGTGTCCGGGGCAGTGATTTTCACAGGTCCGGACACAGAAAGACCTGTGCGGGGCGATTTACTTCCACAATGTATATACATACATTGCTGAAGTGAAATTTAAGTAAAGCAGGTGTTAAAAATGAAAAATCTCTATTCTCACCTTTCCAGCGATACCCCGACGTCGGCATCTAGCTCCCGATGGTTACAGGACATGGCTGGGTGAGGCTACCCGATCAGCGTCCTTGGTCACATGACCCAATCAGCTGATTGAATTGCCAAGCAACGGCAGGATCTGTAAGCCATCGCAGATAGATGCCGACATCGGGGGATCGCTGGAAAGGTGAGAATACCGATTTTTTTTTTATTTTTAACACCTGCTTTCCTTAAATTTCACTTTCACAATGAATGTGATACATTGCGGAAGTGAAATTAGACGGCACACACCAGTTTTAGTGTACTGGACATGCTCAGTACACTAAAATCGGATCCGAGGAGCGATCAGCTGTTTCCTCGGAACCGCGCTTATAGGCCCCCATGTTAACTGGCGCGGATCCTGTCGGATTTGTTTGTGTCCGATTTGGTCCTCTGTGCCCAAAATCGGAGCAGTCTACGATTTTGGGCACAGCAGAAAATTGGACACAATCAGATCTGACACAAATGTGATGCCATCAAGGGCAAATCCAATCTGATCCGTCGCCCATAGGGATACATGGGGGCCAAATTGGATCTGTGGCTGTCCATTTTACAAGGACAGCCACGGATCCCAGAAAAACGCAATGTGAAAGCAGCCTTAGGCTGTGTGCACTCAATCTGGAGGCACTGTGTGTTTGATGCATTGCCTCTGAACCTGTACATAGGAAGATCGCAGCCACCCTGTACTCATTCATGATCAGCGTTCGGTGAAGGGCGGCTTCACCCTGCATTCACCCGCTGGTGACCTCTTCCGACTTCTGAGATGCGGAAGTCCAGCAACCCATGCAGCTGAAAATACGCTGCTGTCGGGAGAAGCACAGTGGGCATGGGATTTCTTGAAATCACATCCACTACTTGTACTATACAATGCAGCATTTTGGACGCAGTGACAATGTGCTCCATCCAAAACGCTGCAATTTCTGATTGTGTGCACACACTCTAAGAAAACTGGTGACATGTTCTGTACTCTCACCCACACTATGAGCTATATCATATTATTTTAATCAAGAGAGTCAGAGGGCATTTCTTGTGTTTTTTATGCACTTTTAATGTTCGGTATTGCCTACATGATGTATAGTTTGATTTGAAATATGCACTATATGTAGCATTTCAGTGTTTTTTGGGTTAATTAAACATAAATAATGAAGCTTAAAGTGTACCTGACACCAGATTTGGGCATTTTAAACTAAAAGTGCCACCTTCAGCAGCACGTATGCTGTACTTTAAGAAGGTGGCTACTATGCCCTGACAGCCACTGTACAGCTAAAAACTAAGTTTTAAAAACTTCATGGCCTATATTATAATAGCCTTGTTTCCGGTCCAATAGGTTTGATTGCAGCTTGGTCTGTCCCGGCTCTCCCCGCCATCTGGCCCGCCTCTCTTTGTGGTCTGACAGCCTCCTCTTCTGAGTGACATCCGAATTGCACGGCTGCGCAGAGCCTTCTCCGAATTGTGCCTGCACACTGTGCTCTACTGCGAGCAAAGCCTAAAACTGTTCTGCACATGTGCGAACTAGTAGGATCTCTGCGCAAGTGCTCAGTGAGCTTGCGCAACTGGAGAAGCCTCTGTGCAGGCGCACAATTCGGATATCACTCAGAAGAGGAGGCTGTCGGACAGAGAGGAGGGGCGGGACGGACAAAGCTGCAATCAAACCACTCGGACCGGAAACGGGTAATTAGAATACAGGGCGGGACATTTTTATAACTTAGTTACATTTTGTGGATTTTCAAAGCTTTTACAACAGCGTTCTGGTGTGAAAGGTTTGATGACTCAAGTCTTTTTGTCTTTTCCATGCAAGTCTACATGTAGCAGAATACAGCACTTCTTGACTGTCCAAAAGTTTTCCATCTTTAGATAAAGATATGGATAAGCGTCTCCTTTTCCTGTAATGATTATCCAGACTTGCTTTGTTCAGCTTAAGTGTGTGATTACTGTAGTGAACCTATTCTGTTTTATTAATAGTGAGGCCTGTGTTGTGTTGTCTATTAGTACCTCTCAATTAGAAACCATATCATTTTACATATTAATGAACTTTGACCAATCAATATGACCATGCCTGCCAGTGTTTAGCCGGCACATAGTGTTCACGTGAATACAGTTTTATTTAGATAATAGGACTTTCCATTGGGTTTAGCTGTTTTTGTCATTACGTGAATCCTGAAAAAACCTTCTAAGGACCTGATATATTATATATTTTCTAGTAGTTTTTGTTGTAAGCCATTTTGGTTGTGTTTTTTGTAATCCATATTATTGTGCTGCCCATTTGTTTGTAACCTTTTAAAAAGTCACAATTTTCATGCAAGTAATTTACTTCATATCTTAAAGGTATCCTTACACGACGCAATATCGATTGCAATATCGCCTCAAAGTCACGTGGTGTGGTCAATTGCAATTGATATCGTGAGTGCGTCGTGTCGTGGAACAGGGCGATGCAACTGAAATTGATCACTGGATCGACAACGCCTGATTTATGTGCAGACAATTAAATCAGGCGATGTTGGATAAGCGATGTGGTAGGATCGCTCAGTGTGACACCGCAATAGATTACATTGTCAAATCATTACATTGATAAATATCGCTCGCTGGATTGCTCATACCCAGCGAACGAAAGTTGCTTTCACCATCCTACTTGAGTTGCCTACGATATCTCCCGGTATGACAACTACAAGGCAATCTTGGAAAAGTGCCAAAAACGTGCTCCCTCTCGTGAAATTGCAGACGATATCGAATCGATATTGCCTCGTGTAACGGTACCTTAAGATGAGGAAAAATATGACAAATAAAAATCAGGGCCATATTTTCCATATAAAAATAGAGTTTTTCTGCTAAAGGGATGTTATTCTAAGGCTACCTTCACATATGCGGACCCCTCCGCAGCGTTCTGCGGAGGGGATCCGCAATGTGACCGCAGCTCCGCAAGCTCCTATGTTTATAATGGGAGCGCACGGTGCTGCGCTTGACTGCGCATGACCGTGCGCACCCATTCACTGCCATATGTGATTTGTACGCAGGAGTATGCCTTTTCACAAATCACACAGTCTCATCCGCACCAGAAATGCAACATGCGGACGAGAGTGTGTGATTTGTGAAAAGGCATCCGCATGCGCACAGATCACATATGGCAGTGAATGGGTGCGCAGTCAAGTGCAGCACCGAGCGCTCCCATTATAAACATAGGAGCTTGCAGAGCTGCAGTCACATTGCGGATGCCCTCCGCAGAACGCTGCGGAGGGGTCCGCATATGTGAAGGTAGCCTAAGAAGATAACCTATTGCTCAAATCAGATTTTTGTTACTTGTACAATTAAAAAGATTGGTACGTTAGTCTTTATTTTTTTCCTCATATCACAATTTTTATTAATAAAATGATCTTGTTCTTTTCACACCACCCACCGGTGTGTTTTCAAACTTAAACCCCCTGCCCTTTTCAAGGAGAGTTGCCAACAGGCTCCTTATCAACAGAGGCTGGATTACTTTGACAGGTACAGTTGTGTTCAAATAAATAGTAGTATGTTCAAAAACATGAGTTAAGCCCCAAATCTTCATAATCGCTTTTATTTCCATGCATTGGGAACATTGTACACTGTTTTCTAAATCAAAACATGAATGGAAATGTAAATCATGTTTAACTACTTTACAGAAAATAACAAAAAATTTACATTAGGCTGTTCAAAAAAAATGGCAGTGTCTGTATTTGTCTTTACAACCTCAGTATGTAATTTTTTTAGGAATTAACATTCCTGTGTATTACTAATCTAATATTTAGTTGTATAACCAGTTTTTGTTTTTTTTCACTTATAAGACGGGGTCTGACTCTATTGTGCCTAGTGGTACACAGGTTGTTCGCCCATTCATACTGCAGATGAATACCCGGAGCTTCAAAAGACTGTAACTTCCAGATTAGATTGGCTCCAGATTTTACATATTTGTGTGAACTTGGCGATATCCATTCAGGTAAAATAAGCCCTAACAGAAGGGTGAACAGAGCTCTTGATTGGAACGTTTTTGCTTCATTTCTGCCTAATGGAATGCAGTAAAATATAATAGGTTGGTTCAAAGTAAAATTTTATTGTAGATTAGCTTTAGTGATGGGAAGGGCAATTTACTCAACATTGCCCGCGATTCTTGAGACTAGGAAATATTATTTACACTGATCGTTTTCCAAAACACAGAATTACAGGAATTGAGCAAAGGAAACAATTTACACAAAATAGTTGAGTTAACGGAGAGTGTTGCTTTCATTTTCCTGTACAACCTGTCAACACACTACAAGAAGCAACAATGCGGCTGATGGTAAATAATTAACTGGTGTTATTCATTTCCTTTGTAATGGCTTTTTTTTCTGTAGGGCCATTTTCACAATGGCAAACTAGATATGTTTCTGATACATACTATACAACCAGTTTTCACTGGCTTCGAAGACCTAGCTTCTATCGTAGTATTCACATTTCTTGTATTCCATAGTTCAAAGTTGAGCTTTAATCCTTTGTTTTCCAATTTTGCTTCACACAAACCAGAACTTGTGTTAGTATAAGGCTTGTTGTACACCACGTTTTTTTATTAAATCCGGCACAAATCCAGTTTGTGAGCAAAAAAACGGATCCAGCAGAGGTCCATATTTTGCTCATAGACATTTTTTTTTTAATGAGTTCCAAAGACGCAAATCGTAACATCTTTTGGACTCGGTAAGAAATCGCATCCAACCGGATCCATTGTGCTATGGCATCAATTATAGTGGAACTCAAAAGTAAAGCTGGATCCAGTATGTCTATTGGGCATGCGAGTCTCACTAGAAGATAGATAGACAGACAGAGCTCACTAGTCTTTAGGTATGAATCTTGCGTTCCTGAATTAAGCAAACATAGTGATGGTTGCAGGACAAAAACAAGGGTAAGGGTGCCTTCACACTTGCGTTTGGAACGCAGCGCAACAAACGCAGCCAAATGCTTGCGCACATGCGTTCCTATGTTTAACATGGGACCGCATGTGCCTGCATTTTGGCTGCATTCGCTTGCGTATGGATGCGCATAATTTGTGCGCCCTCCTCCGCACTCCGAACGCAGCATGTTGCATTTTTTGTGCTTTCGCTTGTTTTATCCGCAAGCGCACAAAAAAATGCATGGATCTCAATGGATCCGCAGTGTCCTCCGCATGACAGCGCAGGAGAACACAGTGGATCTCATTGAAATCTCACCCGGTGGCCGCCGGTGATCAGCCAGAGCCACAGCTGATCTCCCGCCGGTGTCAGCGGGGAGAAACAGCTGATCTGACAGCTGTTTAAATCTCCCGCGCCGACACTGAACAGATGATGTCGGCGCGGGAGATTTGAAGCAGCGATCAGCTGTTTTTTTTTTTTTGTTTTTTTTTCCAAATCATTTTTATTATTTTCACATCCAAGACAAGAAAAAAAGAAAAAATACATCAAGACATTCATATGCTTGTACAATTTTCGTTCAAAGAGTCTACAAATCAATGTCCATTTAAGTGTTTAGACAAAAATGCATTCCCATAATATCTCAAATGCAAATGTAAAATATAAAATACAAAATATCAAATCTAACAACCCTCCTCAGCTGTTTTTTTTTTAATCTCCTGCACCGATATCACCCTATTCGGTGTCGGCGCGGGAGATTTAAACAGCTGTCAGATCAGCTATGTCTTCAAATCTCCCGCGCTGACACCGGCGGGAGATCAGCTGTGCCGGGAGGAGGAGATCTCTGCTGCTGATCTCCTCCTCCCGGTCGCCCCCAGAGACAGCTGATTGGCTGCCCGGGCACCATACTACTGTGAACTCATGCGGAGATTCTCCGCTGCGTTCACATAAGTATGTGCTGCGTTGCACTGCGTTTGCGTCTGCATGCCCTCAGCATGCAGACACAAACGCAAGTGTGAAGGCAGCCTAAATTCATCCCTAGAATACTCCTCTACACGTTAACCAGACAATGATCATTGTACACATAAAGTTAACATATTTTAACTATAGACATCTCTTCTTCCCCATTTTTACATAGCCAGAGGGAGGAGTAGACTTTGCTTATCTGTGTGGAAAATCTAATTTTGTTTTTTTTTTTTTCTTTTTAAAAATATACTTCTCCTTTTTGTTGTAACGGCGTACAGCTAGAAATAAGGATTCAGTTATGTAGTGACCAGTCAATATAAGCACTTTTCAGTAGAGAACAATTAAAATCACAGGAAAATACATTTGCGTCCTGTACAGGGTCCAAATTTCCTTTTCTGAAATTCCCATAATTAAAAATAACAGAATAAAAACAATTGTGACAAAGTTAATAATATCTTTATCTGAGGAAGGTATTCTTATCGTTTTGTATTGTTTGGGGTAATATGGAGAACACTGGAGAAGAAGAATACAATATTTGATATTTTGTGTTCACATCATCTGTTGTACGGTTCTTCACATTCTACTTTCTCAAGGTCCTGTATAGACACACATGTACCAGGTTAGGTATGATGACTACATGTTGGTAGCAGCGGTGATGCCCACTGTAGTTGTGATGACAGCAGCCAGTGAATGAGTTTAACTGCTTGTTCTGTCTGCATTAGCTAAGCGATGGAGCTCAATGATTGGTTGCAGCAGTGATGCACAAAGTAGTTGTGACATCACCGCTGTAGTCGATGCACGGATTCTGGATCGGCTGTGGGGAGCTGGTGCTGTGTGGGGGAGGGCGAGTACAATCACCTTTTATTAATTTATTAATTTACATTAAAGGAATCATTTGGGGTCTATATTTGTAAAGGTGGAAAAAACAAAACAACATAAACAACAGTGGTTTTCAATAGCATAAGACCCCTTTGACATCATCGTTTTTGTCCGGATCCGAACGATCCAGACAAAAAAAACGCATGTGCCGCCTCACGGCCACACTTAAACTACACTTGCGGCAAACCCCATGCATTCTCTATATGGGGCTTGCGGCAAGTGCAGTATTGCCGCGATCAAGCATTTGTGGCTGCGAAAACCACGGTCTGCAATACCACACTTGCCGCAAGCCCCTTAGACAATGCATGGGGCTTGCCGCAAGTGCAACGCAAGTGCGGCCGTTAGGCGTTAGATGCATTTTTTTGTCCGGATCGGCCGGATGCGGACAAAAACGCTGATGTGAAGGGGCCCTAACTGAGAGTTATATCAGGATCAGATCACCGTTATAATCAAGCATAAATTCAAAACCAAGTTCATATGTACGTCTATTTAAATAAGTACGTTTATGAAAACCAATAAGTTTGGAAGGAAGATTAGGGTGAAACCAGGTACGGGGTGGGGGAGGGAGTCAGTGGAAGGTAGAGGCAAGGTGGAAAAGGGGAGTGAAGAGTAAGCATCAAGAACAGAAGGTGAAAAAAAGGAGGGATTTTCCCTACCGTCCGCCTCTCCAAAAGTGGTAATACAGGGAACCACTCCGAGTATTTAATCGAGGGGGTTTATGTGTAGCTATCAAGCAAACAATTCCTTAAACCTTGGTGAGTCCTTAAAGAAAATCCATTCCCCCCAAACTAAGGTGAACTTATTGTTAAGGCCAGAGGAGTCCGCACATAACTCCTCCATTCTGCTCAACTCAACCATCTCGGCATACCACTCTGACACGGAAGGGGCGCATGGGGTTTTCCAGTGCCTCGGAATGATCACCCTAGCAGCCGTCAGACAGAATAGAAGAATATCTTTTTTACAAGATTTGAGGGAGCCAGGAAGGATAGACAACAATGCCATCTCCGAAGTACCCACTAAACTCCGACCAGGGAAGATATTGTAATCCTCAAATATCCTTTTCCAAAATCCTTCAATTTTTTTGCAGCTCCACTAAATGTAGATCAGAGTACCAATTCTCAGAGCCACATCGCCAACAAGTCTCCGGGGCTGAGGGGAAAATTCGATGACGTTTATGCGGCATCATATACCACCTAGTCAAGATTTTGTAACTTGTCTCTTGAGCTCTGCAAGAAGACCCTAATTTGAGTGAGGGCGAAACTCTTCTTTCAGTCATTGTTTGAGAGAACTTTCCCAAAATCCCTCTCCCAGGACTCCTGAAAGCCAAGTCGTCTAGAATACGAGTAGAAATTGTTTAAGCGGATCCGCTTGAGGAAGACGTGTTTGCCACGTCGAAACATGTTGTGGGTTGGAGTTTGGAGCATCATCTTTTAAAGAATAAAGATAGAGATTGGAGATAATTGTGTTCGTGTAATCTCAGCGCTCTACCAAAGAACCGCTTAAACAATTTCTACTCGTATACATCTCCCTTCGGGGAAAGCGGTCTAACAGAGCTGCAGAGGGAAAGGACCTGATTGACGTCGTCTGGCCTGGCCTTGGAGTGAGCACTTGATCGGCACTTGATCGGGAGCTGAGAGGATCAAGGACACGAAGGAAATACAGGTCTGAGGCTGGCAGCCTGAGCCATAACACACGCTCACATTCTGGTTGTGCGGAACTGGCACAACCACAAAAGGTTAGTTGATCCCTAAGTGCAACCTTATAATAGCAGGATAAATCCACAGGTGGCGCAAAACTCTTTTTTTTTTTTTTTTTTCTTTTCTGTTAAGTCGTCTAGAATGACCTCCAGCTATAGGTGTTTTGTATAAGACCGAGATCGCATGGTCAGGAGAGGACCTTTCATTAAACAGCTCCTCCAATGGGGTAAGAGTGATTCGGATCAAGTGGTCTGACTTTCGAGCAGAGCAGAAAGACCGAAGCTGAAAATATTCGAACCATTGCAACCTCACAGACTGGGACCGAGCTTGTAACTCAAGAAATTACGGGAGGCCACCATTTTTAAGAATCTGTTCCAGTCGGATATCCTCTCCGTACCTCCAGCACACGAAAGACCGTTTGCCATAGCTGAGCGAGAAATCAGGATTACAAAATAGGACTCAAAACTCCCCCCTCAGAGCATCTGCTCAATATACAACCCCAGGTCCTCAAGGTGTCCAATGTTCGTTTTGAAAGGGAGTCCACACTTGTGGTGTCCCAAAGGGAAATCCCTGATGGTTAAGCTGGACAGGTAGGTCCTCCTACTCTAAAGATTCCCTTTGTTTGACCTGGCCCCTAAACTGCCAGTCAAGAAGAAGGGTGGCAACTGAAGCTTGAAAATACACTAAGGTGTGGAAGGCCCACACCCCCTAGTGACTTAGGTGCAGTGAGAACACTCAGTTTTATTCTAGGTTTAATTCTACCCCAGACAAAGCGGGTCAAAGCAGACTGTAACCTACGAAAGAAGCCTATCTGGGGGGGGGGGCGTTATTGAAATAGTCTGGAATAAATAAAGAAAGCGAGGCAATATGTCCATTTTCTTTCAACTTTGTTTTTATTAAACTTTTCATATTACGTAACAGTACATAAACAATGAACAGAGCAAGTTCTGCAACATGTAGCTTCATTGTAGGTAGACAATTATGGTAAAAGGAAAAACAATAGAGCGATGGAGTGCCATCTTAAATTTAGTGGTCGAGTGCCTAATATGATCCTAGGGCATAACGCTTTGGGAATTCTAAGGTCCGTGAGGTTCACTAATACAGTTGTGGCAAAAAGTATTGACACCCCTGCAATTCTGTCAATTCAAAGCCAGTTGTTTAGTCCAGGCAAGGGCAATTTGTATAATTTATGCAATGGATCTTGTAATGAAATATGTGGTTTTACACTCTTCAGAAACAGATAGAATACAGTCCACTCCCCCAAATATTAGCAAGTGCCCTGGAGATGCTTACAGAACTTTGTTTATAGTGTTATTTTTTCCTTTGCTATCCTCCCCAGAACAATCCACTGCTGTCTAATAATGAGATCACTCTGCACATATCGTCACAATCTTTACAGCAAAGCTGTGCAAGATGCAGGAAACTAATCTCGAGGAAATGTCTATTCTAGTAGTCTGATTGAACACTGTGCGTTTTTGGTGCGTTTTTTTCCCCCCTTCATTTCTGCACCAAAAATGCAGCACCCACAGCTTTAACATGAAAGTCTATGTGACTTCCCAAAAGCTGTGCCCACATGTGCATTCTTGAAGCAGAAATCACTTGCGGGTCATTCCATGTCAAGTGATCCAAAAATGAATATTTTTTTTACCTGACGTCTTCAGATTTTTTTATTTTTTTTCTATATGAAGTACAACTTTAATTAATTACAAAAAAAAAGTTTTTAATTTTTTTCTTCATCAGTTTATTTTTTACAGATTTTTAAAGTTTTAAAAAAGTGCAAATTTTGGCCTGGTATGACTTTACATTTTCTATCATATCTCGGGCTAGAAAGAAGATAAACAAAATAAACACCGTTCTACTCAGAATTGTACAGGCTTTCACAAGATATGTCACAAGAGGATCTTTGTTAATATTTTACCCATGCGATCGCAAACGCAAAATTTTAAAACGCATTTCCGAAAAATCGGCGATGTTTAAATATTTCAAAAACTGCCCATATGTCTGCTGTGCTCTTAGCCACATCTGTACCAAATTTCAAGTTGGGATCGCGATGGGATCATATTTCAAAATATTTTACTATTAATAGCGTCAATGGGTCATTCCATATCAAGTGATCTAAATATGATTTTTTTTTTTTTACCTGACGTCTTTAGATTTTTTTTTTTTTTTTTTCTATTTGAAGTACTACTTTATTTAATTACAAATTAAAAGTTTTGAATTTTCTTCTTAATCAGTTAATTTTTTACAGATATTTAAAGTTTTAAAAAAAGTGTGCATTTTGGCCTGGTATGGCTTTACATTTTTCTATCTTGGGCTAGAAATAAGATAATGAAATGGGAGAGGCATCATTTTACTCAGAACGGTAACAGCTTTTATTTGATATGTCACAAGACTATGTTTTTTTATATTTTGTTTGGGAAAAATCAAATTCAAAATTTTGATGCGCAATTGTGAAATAAATGTTAGTTTGAAAATTGTGAAAAAATGCCTGTGTGTTACTTGTGTTCTTGGTTATATTTGTGTAGAGATTCAACTTGGGACCTGTCAAATTTATATATTTTTTTATTTTATGGTTGTATGAGTTATTACAACTTATTGAATAGAACATTTATATGCAAGAAAAAAGAAACACAAAACACAAATTCCGTAAATGCCAGGAAAAATATATCTTAATTATCAGAACACAACGCTCAGCATTTTCAACCTGAATGCATTGAACAAACCAAAAGAAGAAAGGTGATCATATCCTCAAGTTTGATTAAACAAGATTAAAAGAACCAAAAATGTTAACCCCTATTTATACATGTAAATTTGTTTTCTATTATATCACTAAACATGTCTGTCATTTATGAAGTGTTTAATAAGAATAGTACAGTAGTTAAATCCTCCTTCTATAAAATATGAACTAATCAAACAATTAATAGTATGTTTTTGAAGTGGCTTTTTATCATCAATTTGTCCCTTTTAAGTGGGTGAAATGTAATCTTGTCCATAAGCGCTTACTAGCAATAGTCATTTCCTTTTGTGTCAGAGTATGTACGGCCTGTCACTGAGTTATCTGACTTTTTCATAATTTTTGGAGAGTATAGTAGCCAGCCACCAGTGCCAATCATATTCCCAGGTCACATAGCCATATATGTCATCCATTGCCAATCTTGTGCCGCCTTCTACCACTCCATGGACTTCACTGTCTTTGCTGAATGAAAAAATCCTTGTTTATATTTCTGTTTCACTACATGGAATGAAAGTGTAGTATTGCTGAGTCCCTTTGATGGGTTCTGCTTCCTGTAACCGATGTTTTAACACACTCTCCTCTTCGTAGTCCTGGTTTGTACAATATTCAATACAGTATTGTTCATTCTCAGGTTGAGCTCTAACAAAGCTTTCTCCTATATGTCCTCTCCTGCTTCTAAGCAGTAAATATCAAAATAATACAGTAATGTCTAAAAATCATGGATTATTTGGTGAATATAGACCCCACACTTTTAGACCACAGGCTGAACAGATCGGAATTCAAGATTTTCGTATTGACACTATAATAGTTAAATATTTTAAAATTGTATCCCATCGCGATCCCAACTTGAAATTTGGTACAGATGTGGCTAAGAGCACAGCAGACATATGGGCAGTTTTGGAATGTCGATTTTTCGGAAATGCGTTTTAAAATTTTGCTTTTGCGTTCGCATGCGTAACAAATTAACAAAGATCCTCTTGTTACATATCTCGTGAAAGCCTGGACAGTTCTGAGTAGAACAGTTTTTATTTTGTTCCTCTATCTTATTTCTAGCCCTAGATATGATAGAAAATGTAAAGCCATACCAGGCCAAAATTCACGCTTTTTTAAAACTTTAAAAATCTGTAAAAAATTAACTGATAAAGAAAAAAATTCAAAACTTTTAATTTGTAATTAACTAAAGTTGTACTTCATATAGAAAAAAAAATTAAAAAAAATCTAAAGACATCAGGTAAAAAAAATATTCATATTTAGATCACTTGATATGGAATGACCCATTGACGCTATTAATAGTAAAATATTTTAAAATCTAATCCCATTGTGATCCCAACTTGAAATTTGGTACAGATGTGGCTAAGAGCACAGCAGACACATGGGCAGTTTTTGAAATATTTAAATTATGACGATTTTTCGGAAATGCGTTATAAACCTTTGCGTTTGCTTTCGCATGGGTAAAACATTAACAAAGACCCTCTTGTGACATATCTGGTGAAAGCCTGTTCAGTTTTGAGTAGAATGGTGTTTATTTTGTCTCTCTATCTTATTTCTACCCTGAGTTATGAGGAGAAATGTAAAGGCAGGCAACACCAAAATTTGCACTTTTTTCGAACTTTGAAAATCATTTAAAAAAAAAAAATTTTTTTTTTTATTTTCTCTTCACATTTTGCATTGTCTGACATGCTATTATCAAATAACAAAATCTCAAAAGAATTAAAAATATAGAGGTAATAATCATTGGTTCACTTGACATGGAATGGCCCTTGCGTTTTTTATGTCCCTGTCAATTAACATGCCTGTTTTTTGGCCATGTTTTCCCCATAGACTTCATTCTAACCCCCAGAAAAAAGCACCACAAACGGATGGGTATGAACACTCCAATACTAACCCTCCCCGGTGATATCGTCCTATCAGAGCCATATCCTCTAGGATACAACAAGTAGATAAGACATCTCTTGCTGCAGCACAGAGCAAGAATCACCCAAGATCACAGGGGAGGGTGTGAAATTGTCTGTGTGTCTGTCTGTTTATGCGTCTACTTAATTGTGCTGCATTTTTATGTGCATAAATGCAGCACCTAGCAGATAATTTCTGCACCAAATCTGCATCTACTGGCAGGAAAAACGCTGCATTTGTAGCATTTTTCATGTGTTTTTCAAATGTGTTTCTATCATATAGTCTATGAGAAAAACGCTGAAAGAATTAACATGTTGCTTCTTTTTTCTGCACCAAAATCTTCCAGGAAACAATTCATTGACTATGCTGGCATGTGTTTCTCCTTGCAGATTTTAGATGATCTGCAAGGAAAAGGCAAAAAATAACCGCACAAAAATCGCTAGGTGGGCAAATGACGTAAGACAAAACAGTACAGCCGTGTCTGCATGATCATTAGTGTACAGTATAATTCCCATGATATACAGTGGTTGGAAAGTGTGTTCATACCCCATGAACTGGTCCACATATGTTCATGTTACACCCACAAACCTAAATGTATTTTATAAGGAATTTGTGATATACCGACGATAAGTAACAAGCATTTGTGAAGTGTAAAGGAAATGATAAATTATTTTTCAAAATATTTAACAAATCTAAATCTGAATACTGTGACGCGGTGGTATACCCAAGCCCCCTGCTCTGTCGGTCAGTGCTGGGGATGTGATTACAGTGAGTGGGGACTGAACCCGCTATGGCAGCACCTTTTATGACTGGAAGCTCCAACCCTGGCGGGAGGAATAAAGTTAATCTTGTCCCGGCAGCGGGGCTCTAAGTGCAGGTGCCTGGCAGGTTCAAAACCCCATATTTGCAGCTTAATAGTGTTTTTTCACATGACAGGCGCGTAGTATGTGATTTATATATCTATAATCAACCAGTTCTGCATTAGAGCCTGTTAACTGTACACAGAGAAGCATAGTACTTCTCTTCCATTAGAAGTGCTCTGTCTCAGGTCTGCCAAATAGGAAATTCCTCCTCTTTTGCCAACTTCTGGTAAGAGGAAGCTAAGAGCAGCTTCTGGCTGGACAGTCACACATTACTATGAGAGGGGAATAACATTAAGGAGCCATTTCCCTCCACATTACAACCTCGCCCACAAAACCATGTTCTTGTAGAATAATGAAAAAGAGTCCAACTTCAGATACAAAGTCTGATTTGGTTTTAAGCCATTAAACTAGAAAACACTAATGAGCAGTAGGAAGTTCATTATTGCAATTTCTAACAAAAGCATTGTCCAAACCACTTGTTTAGATGTGCTCTGTAACGGAAGGAAATACAGATTAATATTTCTATTGTAGTCTAATTTATTCCACTAAAATGGAGAGTAAATCAATGCATTAATGACTAGTGTAATAAACCTTGGTGTGTTCACACATGGAGCATCTGCTGTGATCTATTTCCTCAGCAATTCTGCTACTACTTATGGCCACTTTACACGTCCCAACGTCGGTCCGATGTTGGATACAACGACGCGGGAGCGCGCATTTTTTGGGCAGAAATCCAAGATCGCATAGGAGATGTTACACAGCGCGATATCGGCAGGCAACGCAACAGCAATGTGTACGCCCCCTTGTACGGCCGACCCAGGAACGACCATTTAACATGGGAGAGAATAGGGGAAGTTGTACTCCACATCGTTGTTGGGCTTTCACACAGCATGATCCGGCCACATCGTCCATCCAATATCGGGCCGTTGGAGAGCCTGCTCATTTCTTCCCCGATATCGTTTTGGCATCGTTCTTGCGTCGCATTGTACATTTACACCACACAACGCACGAACGATATCGGGGCCAACGCATGAACCACGTGACTTTTTATCGGAGTTGGACGCCGATATCGGGACGTGTAAAGTGGCCATCACAGTCCAGAGCTGCAGATCCATGCTAAATAAGGTGGGTTTGCTGCAGATTTCCCTGTTGCAACTTTTCATTAATATAAAAATTGGTTACATGTAAAAAATATCAACACGGCAGACTGGAAAGCTCGAAGACCAACGCTAGAACATTGGAATCGCAAGCATCTTTCCATTTATTTTTAAAGGGGAACACCAGGGAGATAAAAAAAAACAAAAACTTTTGTACTATCCCTGCCCTCTGGCATGATGAAGCAGAGCTGTACACTGCAGTTCTAGGATCTATGGATCACTTATAAACCAATAAAATCATATCTGCTCCTCAGCTCTCAGCCCTCCCTTTGGGCACAGAGAAATTAAGTCATGCATAGTGCTAAAGTTTCACAGGACAGTAAGCTACCAAGCTGATAAGAGGAAGCGGAGACCATGGCAGTGCTGCTAGCCTGATACATGACAGAACACGTTATGCAGCCTCATGCTGCAGCAGAGATCAGGAGGTGTGATGGGGGCGTGGACCCTGAATGGCTCCAGGATCATCTTAAATTCCTGCCCCCTCATACTGCTGTATGAACAGGGAGCATGGCAGAGGGCGAGGCCGCCCTCCCCATGGTCACACTACAATCCTGCCCCTGATATACATGCTATGTAATGTATGAACAGAGGTGTTCTTACTACAAATAGCAATCATGTCACCAAGCAGATATAAATATAGTGATCTTTTGCTGTATAATGATATGATGGTGCATAATGTGTTCTGTCATGTATCAGGCTAGCAGCAGACGCAGCACTGCCATGGTCTCCGCCTCCCCTTATCAGGTTGGTAGCTTCCTGTTCTATGAAACTTTAGCACTGTGCATGACTGAATTTCTCTGTCCCCGAAGGGAGGGACAAGGGCTGAGGAGCAGATGTGATTTTATTGATTTATAAGTGATCTATAGATCCTAAAACTGTAGTGCCCAGCTCTGCTTCATCAGGTAGTAGGGCAGGGACAATACAAATTTTTTTTTTATCTCCTGGAGTTCACCTTTTGAGCTTTATTTTATTTTTTTTATTATCTTTGTGGGTTCACACCAGATCACCAACAAACTCACACGTATTCCTCTTTTAGTACAGATATAATATATGTAATTAATGTCCATGTGCAAAATCTGCAATCAAAATGTAACAAATTTTCAGGCACGGTACAACTTTGAAGCTATGTCGGCAGCGATTCCGCGGGTGCGCGCTCGCTTCCGTCATCGCTTACTTAGGTGTCACACGGAAAGATGTTGGAAGCGACGCAGCCACGATGTTGCAGCAGCTATGGCTCGCTGGGTTGTGCAGTGAGCGATACACATCAATGTTGTGAATAGGCGACATCACTTAGAACATTGTTATCGCCGTGTCACACAAGGCGATGTTAGCAGATCGCTGGATCAACATCGCCAGGTTTACCAACATGTTGGTAAACCTGTCAACTGCGATCCAGCGATTTATCGCAGTTGCATTGTGCTGTTACATGGCACAACGCACTTGAGATGTCGCTGCAACATCACTGAATCCGTGATTTTTCGGCGATGATGCATGCAACATTGCCCCTTGTGACGGTACCTTTAAAAAAATAAGTGTTGTGTGAATGAGAGTGTAAAATTCTCTTCTCTGGTACTGTATTCCGCTATGGATTTTCCATACAGACAGAAGATTTATGAAAAACCAAAGAAAAGAAACAAAAATAGGCAGATGCCCTAAAATAAGTAAATAAATTGTAATAAAGCATGAAAAATAAAAATATGGTACTTGGTAACATTATTTTGATCCAAAAAATGTAAAATGCAGTATATGCTGAATATTGTTATTATGAATTACTAGCTGTGAGCCCGATGCAAATGCATCGGGATTCTAGAACGTGCATTAATTTGATTATAGTAGTTAGAGCTGTTAGCCAGATGCAAATGCATCAGGTATGTAAAATATGTTTATTGTTTTTTTAAAGATTTTTAAATAATAATCGCCTTATCAAAAGCAATAATATAAGGAATAGCATTATTATTAGCAGTAATAGCATTATTAATAGCATTATTAGCAGTATTATGAGCATTAAAAGCATAAATAATAGCATTATTAGCATTAATAATAGCATTAATAACATTATTAATAGCATTAATAGCAATATTATTAGCATTAATAGCATTAATAATAGCATTATTAGCATTAGTAATAGCATTAATAACATTATTAATAGCATTAATAGCATTATTATTAGCATTAATAGCATTATTAATAGCATTGATAGCATTAATAATAGCATTATTAGCATTAGTAATAGCATTAATAACATTATTAATAGCATTAATAGCATTATTATTAGCATTAATAGCATTATTAATAGCATTGATAGCATTAATAATAGCATTATTAGCATTAATAATAGCATTAATAACATTATTAATAGCATTAATAGCATTATTATTAGCATTAATAGCATTAATAATAGCATTAATAACATTATTAATTGCATTAATAGCATTATTATTAGCATTAATAGCATTAATAATAGCATTATTAGCATTAATAATAGCATTAATAACATTATTAATAGCATTAATAGCATTAATAGCATTATTATTAGCATTAATAGCATTAATAATATCATTAATAACATTATTAATTGCATTAATAGCATTATTATTAGCATTAATAGCATTATTAATAGCATTAATAATAGCATTATTAGCATTAATAATAGCATTAATTACATTATTAATAGCATTATTAGCATTAATAATAGCATTAATAACATTATTAATAGCATTAATAATAGCATTAATAGCTGTATTAATAGCATTAATATCATTATTATTAGCATTTTTATTTTATATTAATATATTATTAATTATATTTTTTGGTATATTAATTTTTTATTTTAATTAAATTTATTTTATTTTATTATATTTTAATTAGTTAATGTAATTAATATGTTAATTTAATATATATATTTTTTTTTTTATTATTTTTTATTTTATTATTTATTTATTTATTTTTTTTACAATTTTTATTATTATTAAATTTAGTTATTTGTTATTTTAAGTGAATTTATTTGTATTAAGATTTTATTTTATTTATTTATTTTATTTATTATTTTATTTATTTATTTTATTATTTATTATTTTAATAAAAAACCGCATCTGCGGCGCGGTTGCGGTAATCCCCATACAAAGAATAGGGGGACTTGCGGCAGGTGCGGCAAAACCGCACTTGCCGCACCTGCCGCAAGTCCCCCTATACTTTGTATTGGGATTACCGCAACCGCGCCGCAACTTGCACTTGCGGCGCGGTTGCGGTAATCCTTATGGGGATTACCGCAACCGCGCCGCAAGTGCTCGCACTCAGCCAGCGACTCGCAATGCGGCGCGGTTGCGGTAATCCTTATGGGGATTACCGCAACCGCGCCGCAAGTGCTCGCACTCAGCCAGCGACTCGCAATGCGGCGCGATTGCGGTAATCCCCATAGAAAGTATAGGGGGACTTGCGGCAGGTGCGGCGACTGAGGTAGCGACTCGCAATGGCCTCGCGGCCATTGCTCGCGCTACACAGCGACTCTCAATGGATCCCCATTGAAAGTATAGAGAGACTTGCGGCAGGTGCGGTGGCTGAGGTAGCGACTCGCAATGGCCTCGCGGACATTGCTCGCGCTACCTCAGCGGTACATCGCTAATTTTGTGGCCGAGCCTCTGGTTCTATTTTCGACCAGCGACTCGCATTGGCCGCTTCGCGGCCATTGCTCGCGCGTGGTGACGTCACAGTGTGACATAGCCACGGCGTTTTCGGGGGCCGACACGAAAATGCCTGCGGCAATTATATAATAGTTGTTCTATCTAAATATCTTGAATATGTTATCATCATAATGATTAAAGCCTGATCTTCACCTTGTAGTACAATAAATGTATCACTTTAAACATGAGGGAGTTGTGGAGTCCGGTTCAGGGAAATTGAGGAATTAGAGCCTGAGTTGGATGTTAGGCTTACCAACTCCATAGCCCTGACGTAAACTAAAGGCTTTATCACCTGGTGCTTACCATTACCGGAATACATTGTCACGCGCACGCTAGTCCGACATGCCCTCTCCTCTGACACTGTACTGTCAATGTAGAATCTCTATTGAGAGCCTGATGTGGACAGGGCCGGCAGCCCTCTGAGCTCTACTACATGGCTAGATCTAAATGCTTTAGCGTTCATCCTGATTCTTACTATAAATATTGGAGGCTACAGCTGAAAAATGCGGACATTCCTCCAAAAATTAGAAAAGGGTTGGTCTGTTTTCTGTGAAAAACTCACTGGATGTATTTTTTGGGCTGCTTTTATCAGCTGCGCAAACAAAAGCAACACAAACCTATTGCATTTGTGTTCTGTTTGTGCATATTACACACCCAGCACAAATGAGGGGACACAGACACACACACTCTCACCCTCCCCGGCGATCTCCGGTGATCTCTTCCTCCGTGCATCAGCAGGAGATGTGTGTATTGTCCATCCAGGGCCGGTGCACCATGTGACTGGTCATGTGACTCAGGCTGTCACCTGCTGGACGATATACACAGCTTCTGAAGAATCACTGGGGATCGCCGGGGAGGGTGAGTATTGCAGAGTTTTTGTTGTGGAAATGGCAGGAAAAAAAGCCTCACAAACACTGTGTGAATACGAATCCGCTTGTGATGCTTTTCTTAGGGGGTTAGAATAGAGTCTAAGGGGAAAAGCAGCCCAAAAAACGGGTATCTTAATTGACAGGCAGCACCCTCATGCACTCATATGGGCACAGATTTTTATAAATCACATTGACTTTAATGTTAAAGCTGTGGGTGATGCGTTTTTAGCCTTAGAATCGAATATTCCCAGTCTGCATGCTGGAGCGAAAGCTACTAATTAACTATGTTGGATATGTTATTGTTTAAAAAAAAAAAAAATAAATCAAAAGTGGTGTATTAAAAAAAAAAAAAATGCTTTGTTTCAGAACTGCTGCATCTAGTAATCTACTGTATGTGATAAATTGTTGGATTCAGAGTCTCTTTGCCTACATTAAGCTGCTCTTAGATGAGGTAGCAAAAATCTGCTGACAGATTCCATTTAAAACTGTACTTGGAATTGACTGGATTGTCTAGAGTCGCCCATTCCAAAAAGCTAGTGCAGCATAAGAGAACGTTTGGAGAAGTGTTTGTGAGGCTTGAATTATAAAGGATGTTAGACTTAAGCCATAATTAAAATGGACAACACTGGCAGGGTGGCAGCAAAGATGAGAGAATAGATGTGATGGCCATTTTACACGTCTCAACATCGGTCCGATGTTGGATACAACGACGCGGGAGCGCGCATTTTTTGGGCAGAATTCCAAGACCGCATAGGAGATGTTACACAGCACGATATCGGCAGGCAACGCAACTGCGATGTGTACGCCCCCTTGTACGGGCGACCCAGGAACGCCCATTTTACATGGGAGAGAATAGGGAAAGTTGTACTCCAAATCGTTGTTGGGCTTTCACACAGCACGATCCGGCCACATCGTCCATCCAATATCAGGCCGTTGAAGAGCAGGCTCATTTCTTCCCCGATATCGTTTTGGCATCGTTCTTGCATAGAATTGGACATTTACACCATACAACGCACGAACGATATCGGGGCCAACGCACGACCCACGTGACTTTTTATCAGAGTTGGACGCCGATATCGGGACGTGTAAAGTGGCCATTAGGCTTTTCAAAAGTGTGGAGAGTTTTGTGGGTGAGAGTGATAAGTTTATATTGTACTCTAGTGTAGGAGAAACTAGTGCAATGACTGGTGCAGGGTGTAGTTCTAGATGTAATGGCTGGACAGAATTAGAACTCTGGCTGCTGCATTCACTTAGAGTCTGGCCGCGTCATTGAAAGGGGCGTGGCTAAATCGTGGCGAGCCCCGCCCCCTTTCAATGACGCGGCCAGACTCTTACAAAGTGAGAGGGCGTGATGTTATCTATCAGTGGGCGGGCACGCAAGGCAGCTCCCGTCCTTCATGTGACGTCCTGCAAAGTAAGAGGGAGGGCTAGAGAAGCCAGTCAAGCTGCTGGAGACACAGCCCTCTAGTACGAGAGCCCGAGGGAGACGCCCTCAAGTACGCAGGCATGTAATTTTATAAAGTGTTTCTTTCGGTTTGCTTTTATCAATATTCTTAGCAAAAACATAGCTGGAACGGTGTAGGTAGGGTGCAGGGACATGTATTAACTGCTTATAGTCGTCATCTGAGGTGGTTGGTTCCCTTTAAGATGTCAAAATTTATAAGAATGAGACCAATACCTACACAACTGCAGTAGTCCAAACAAGAATGAATCTGATCAATAGAAGAGTAACCAATGAGAAAGAAATGGTCCTCAATGGCCTGTTTTTAAAGTGCAGGTGACATAAGTGAAAAAGTGGTTGAATATAGAGTGTGAAGGCAATCAAATATTATAACCCCCAAGACTGAGCATTCTACTTGGGAGATATGGGGGACCAACCACAGAAAGGGCAATATTGGAATTAGATAGGCTAGTATATGAAAGAAACGCAAGGGGTTCCGTTTTGGACAGATTCGGTTTGATACCAAAATAATATACAGTAATGTTTGAGACCGCTGTGTATGTTTACCAGTAAAATGGGGTGTCGTCAGCATTGAGATGGAAACCAAATTTTGCTGACGTAAAGGAGCCAAGTAAATGATATATTGAAAATTGAGTTAGAGAGCCAGTAGGAGAATCAAGTCAGTCATACCCAAAGACCTTTAGAATCAAATATAGTGAGGAGCTGCAAATCTATGGCCAACAGATCCAGGAGAACTGGAAGAAAGTAGTGACCATTACATTTAGCTGTTGGTCTGTTAGTACATGGTTTAAAACAGTTTTTTTTAAATAATAATAATAATTATTATTATTATTATTATTATTATTATTATTATTATATAGTAATGAGAGAAAGAGGTTAAAGGGGTTGTCTTGTCTAAAACTGATAATTCTGCAATCACTCTGTGTGACTACAGACTTATCAATCCTCCCAGCACCCGCACTGTGCACTGTGAGAATTCACCATTTTCTTACACTGCAATTATGCGGTATACCTGTTGCCAGCATTAACACGACTAATGGACGTGGCCTCACTCAATGCAAGTGTATGGAGCGGGCGTGTCCAACTAGTGGGAGCAGCCATTTAGTGGGCGTGACCTTGCTCCATACACTTGTATTGAGCGAGAACACGCCACATAGTCGGGGGTTCTAGCCATGAACATGTATACCGCATTAGTGCGGTCTGTTCCTGGCTTACAAACCGCGAATCCACACCGTGCGGATGCTGGGAGGATTGAGAAGTCTGTGGTCACATACATAATCTGTAGTTAGGAAGAAGTGTACCACGGTCCGCGTTGCTGTGACATAAAAGTATCACAAGGAAGGCAATGCTTCAATAAATCTTCCTTTATTCTTTCTCTCCTACGCGTTTCGGAGCCACATCCGAGCTTCTTCCTCAGGGATCCTTGAGGTCACAGCAGCGCGGACCGTGTTACACCTCTTCCTAACTTCAGATTATCGATTTCCACGTGCAGTGGCAGTGGAGGTCCAGCGGCAGCTGTATTAAGGCACTCAAGCCGTTGTGGGTATACACAACCAAACAAGGTGAGTGGACACTACTTATCACCGAGTCTAACAGTGTCATCATTGATAGGGCACTATTCTGCGCCTCGCTTGTCTCCTTTGTGTTTACACAGTGTAGTCACAGTCACTGCAGAATTATCAGTTTATACCGGACAACCCCTTTAAATATTTGTTAGGTGGCAAGTGACAGCTAGGGAGAGGGACTGGAGAAGGTTTGAGAAAAAATGGTTGTTCGAGCAGGTAGTAGGATGAGGAGCCTGATAACTTCTGTGTTTGGCTCAAAGAAAAGTGAGTGTGAAGAAGTGTGGAAAGGGAAGAGAATCATTATGTTTGGGGATCCGGAGTAGCGGAGTCCCTGAATACCTCCAGTGTTTGGGCATAGTCGGTGCTAAAAAAAAAAAGTTGCTCGGACTACTTTCTTATTTGATCCAGCGAAACAATAAAAAAAAGTTGCAGCTGGAATATAGGCAAACAAAATATATTTGAGACCAGTCATATTAATACTGGATCATTTTATTTCCATTTTTATTATCCCCAAACAGGCGCAATAACTGCAAGATGTGAACGTCGCACAGGTGTTTAGGCATTGGTTGTAGCTATGAATCAGAATATAAAGTTTGCTGGTAGTTGTACATAATTATTCATTTTAGAATTTCCTAAATGTATATCACTATTTTGTCCATTTGGTGGCAGCAAAGATTCACTGATTGGTTGGAAGACCGCCACATTAATAGCTGCGTGCAACATATTTCTAGCCTATAAATGCAGTGTAAGAAGTTTTGCATACAAAGTTGACACATCTGATTAAAGCACATGGCATAGTTGTGTTTTTTTGTCCTGATTGCATGCTGTAAGCAATTCTTTTTCAAAATGTTACACACAGATTATATAATGTATGCACTTTTCTATTTTTTTATTACTTCACTTAGCTCATGTACATGCTTTAAAGGGAACCTGACCCCTAAAAATCAGCCCCCAGCCTATTAATACCTGTCCCTGCACCATCATTATTGTATTCTAGCCATCCCTTTGTGTATAAATTGGGTATTTATAAAGTTTATAAAAGTTCTTTTATTACCTGTTGAACTGCGGCTTCTCAGTTCTTGAGAAGTCACACAGGGTGTTCCCTGTGGCTTTTCATCGCCGCCTGCACTTTAAGTATTCATGCCCCAATGGGCGTGCTAAGCCATAGTGATCCTTCCCATCCTTCTACATGGGCGGTATAGCCAGTATGACGCTAATCGCGTCATATCCGGCGATACTGACATCAGTACACCTATTTGGGTACACTGTGGACCTCGCGATGCAGATAAGCTGCCGTAAAGCAACCTCGCACATGCGCATCGCGAGGTCCACAGTGTGCACCCAAATAGGTGTACTGACGTCAGGATCGCCGGATATGACGCAATTAGTGTCACACCGGCTGTACCGCCCATGTAGGGGGGTGGGAAGGATCAATATGGCTTAGCACACCCATCGGGGTATGAATAATTGAATTACAGGCATCGATGAGAAGCCACAGGGAACGCCATGTGTGACTTCTCAAGAACTGAGAAGCTGCAGATCTGCAGGTATAAAAAGCACTTTTATAAACTTTATAAATACGCAATTTATACACAAAGGGATGGCTAGAATACAATACTCATGGTGCAAGGACAGGTATTATTAATAAGGGTGATTTTTAGGGGTCAGGCTCCCTTTAAAGTGCTACTCCAACATTTTTTGTTTGTTTTTTTAGTGCTGGAGTGGTGCTGTAAGTCTAAGCCCCATCCCCTTGTCTAATACTCGCCCTCTGGTGTCTTCACCTTTCTTCGGTGTCGTTCCAGTCCCATAGTGCCATCTTGCGCCCATAACTTCTGACTGGCTGGAAGTTGGAATTTATGGCACAAACTCTCAATGCAAGTCTATGAGACCAGAGCGACGCTCTTATATACGAATTGAGTTGTGACCTCTGGCTCACTCCATTAAACTCTGGAGAAGCTGTGAGGACACAAACTGTCCAAGACCAACAGGAGTGATAATGAAAACAGTTGAAGACGCCGAAGAATGAGTATAAGATGGGGGCAGGGGACTTGGATTTTAAGCACCATTCTAGCACTGAAATAAGAAAAAATGCTGCACTGGTGCTTTAAAGGGAACCAACCAGCAGGATTTAGGGCTGGAAAGGGAAGCCACGTCCTTACAGACACAGGGATTCTGAGTGCAATCATACCTTTACTTCAGTGATTACATGTATGATTGCAGAGAAAACTGTTATCAAACACCATGAAAGCAGTGCAGCAAATTAACATAAGTGCAGCACAGCATCACTATGAGGGGTTGGGTTTATTTGTATTACTCCCCTGTGGGCTCTAAGCTAAACCCTCCCCCCTCCCTTTCTGCCTCTCTCCCTGTCACTACATACCAGACACATTACATCTGACATCGTGCATGGTGATAGCACAATGTCAGGCTCCTATGTAGCTGAGCTCATCACTCCCTCCCGCCTTCGTCTCCAGATTGTCACTGCTTCTCCTGTGATAGGCCGGTCACCAGAGAAGACCTAGACCCCCTCCAGTCTCCTCAGTTGCATACTGCGGTCACAAGTAGGAGAGGAGAGATCCAGAAAGATCTGTGATGACTGTAGCGGCAATCTGTCCCGGTCTCCTCTCCTGTGAGTTCAAGGTTCTCATCATACCGCTAAATAAATTACTTGAGAAGTGTAGTTTCCAAAATGAGGTTACTTTTGAGGGGGGTCCACTGTTTAGATACATCAGGGGCTCTGCAAACATGACAAGGCATCCACTATCTATTCCAGCCAATTTTTCACTCTAAAGGACAAATGGTGCGCTTTCCCTTCCGAATCCACCACATCTAGGGAAAATTATACCACAAATTTAATGGTGCAGATTGCCTGTTACCTTTGTGAAAGTGCAAATTTTGGGACTAAAGCGATATTTTTGTGGGTAAAAGTAAAATTTTTACTTTTTTATTTTCCTTTCACGTTGAAGTGGAGCCTGAACACTTGAAGGGTTAATAATCTTCTTGAATGTTGTTTTGAGCACTTTAAGGGTATGTGCCCACAGGAAGTTGTTAAAGCAGTCCTGAACGCAGGAAAACCTGAGGATCCGAGTGTCCTTGACAGGAGATTAGCCATGATCTTGTCTGCGTTTTATGTGCGTTTTTTTAGCTGCGTTTTTACTGCGTTTTTCCATTGACTTTAGCAAAAGTGCAGGAAAATAATTAACAAGTCAATTCTTTCCCATCCGCACCAAAAACGCGGGTATTTGACAGTTCTTGACACTTGCAAAACCAATGTGTGGGCACAGCGTTTCTGTGAAATACATTGGTTTTGCTAGGAATCAAAACCGCAGGAACAAATTAGCATAAATTACCATAAAACCAATGGTAAACTGCATGCAAAAACCGCAGGAAAAGCGCAGCAAAAACGTCCTGTGGGCACATACCTTAAGGGGTGCAGTTTTTAAAAGGATGTCACTTTTGGATATTTTTTGTCACATAGGTGCCTCAGGGTCATTTTAAATGTGATATGATCCATAAAAAATCTTTTTGTAAATTTATGTTGGTGAAATGAGAAATTGCTGATAAACTCTTTACCTTTCTAACTTCCTAATTTTTTATGTTTCAAAAATGGTGCTGATGTAAAGTAGGAGTATCGCAAATGGTTATTTATTAACCCTACATTGCAAGACGTCTGAAATATATACATTCTCAAAGTAGGCTACGGGACCTAAAAGGCCTGGGTTACACATTCTAGGGTTAAATATCTGGTTCAAAGCTGTAAACATTCAAAGTTTTAAAAATGCAAAATTAAAAAACAAAATGTCATTTTTTTTTAAATATGTGATGTATACAAGCATAACTTCTTCAATGTTAACATACTAAAAGACCACAGAGAATGTTTTGCCAGATTAAAAAAAAATAAATCATGCAGTAAGTAACCTCTTGGAGCAATGTTTGATGGCCACTTTACACACACCAACTTATCTGTCCAACTTCTGTCCAACTTGCTGGTTGCCGTGAAATCATGGACACATTGTTCCATTTGTACACAGCCACAAAATGGAACAATGTGTCCATGATTTCACTGCAACCAGTAAGTTGGTCAGAAGTTGGACAGATAAGTTGGTGTGTGTAAAGTGTCCCTGAGTGTCTCCAGTGGTATGAGCTAAGGCTGGGTTCATACTACCGGTGTTCGGTATTGTGTGAATCCAGCTGAAACCGTTTTCGGCCCCAGTGACTTTCAATGGAGCCGCAGGAACTTGCAGGTGCATCCAGTTCTTTACGGTTCCCCCTGTTCCGGGTGTTTACATTTTTCTCAACTGCCACTAAAAATGCCTTTTGTAGCAATTTTAGTGTCCATTTCAAAAGCGAAAACACCTGGATCCGGGGCAATGTGGTTTAAATTCTAATGGTGCTCTATGGAACCCGGCAGGATCTGGAGTCTGCCGGATCCGGGTTTTTTAACTGAGCATGCCCCGAACCCAGTTGTAAATGACACACCCACTAGGGGCATGCCATTTTCTCCTGATCCAGCTAAGGCTGCTTTCACACAGCGATTTTGTGCTGTCCGAGGGGATCAGACTTTTTGCTGCTCCCCTCGGACAGCATCGGATCCAAACTGATGACTGCAATCGGATGCCAAATAGGCATCCGATTCCGATATTTTGCAGCATCAGCTGGATCCTGTCCCTGCTCCTCCTGTCATCTCGTCCCCCTTCTCTCTCCCTCCTGTCACCTTTGTCCCCCCGTGTCTCCCCTCTTTGTCCCCCTGTGTCTCCCCTGTGTCTCCCCTCTTTGTCCCCCTGTGTCTCCCCTGTGTCTCCCCTCTTTGTCCCCCTGTGTCTCCCCTGTGTCTCCCCTCTTTGTCCCCCTGTGTCTCCCCTCTTTGTCCCCCTGTGTCTCCCCTCTATCTCCCCCCTCTTTGCTCCCCTGTTTGCAGACCTTAAAAAATAAAAAAAATCTTCATTCTCACCTCTCCGCGACACCCGCGCTGCTTCCAGCTTCTTCTGATCAACAGGACCTGGCGTGATGTCACAGTCACATGACCGGTTACCGCGGTAACCGGCCATGTGACTCAACTGTGACGTCAGGCCAGGTCCTAGAAGCACAGAGCGCTGGAGGCATCGCTGGATCGTGGAGAGGTGAGAATGAAGTTTTTTTTATTTTTAACCCTTTATTTTCAGGAGATGTCACTTCTGCAATGTATGAATATACATTGCAGAAGTGATATTAGATGGCACAGAGCGGTGTTAGTGTACTGAGCATGCTCAGTGCACTAACATCGGGTCCGAGGAGACATGAGCTGTTTCCTCGGATCCTCGCTCCATAGGCCCCATGTTATTTGGCGCGGATCAGGTCGGATCCAATTCGGTCCGATCTGACCCGCTGTGCCAAAAATCGCAGCAGGCTGCGATTTTGGGCACAGCAAAAAATCGGCCAGGATCGGATCCGACCAAAATCGGATGCCAATAAGGCCAAATCCGATGTGATCCGTGCCCATAGGATAACATGGGGCCAAAATCTGATCCGTGGCTGTCAGTTTTACAACGGACAGCCACGGATCGCAAAAAAACGCTGTGTGAAAGCAGCCTTAGAAAGGTATAATAGAACCTGGTGCAACTGGATGCTCACGCATTATCACTGATCCGTGAGACAGATCAGTGTAATAACCAGTGTGGGTGCATCCAATTGCATCATGATAATCCAGGGGGAAGCAAGTTTTACCCGCATTCCCCTGGATTCCAAAAACCAGTAGAGTAGTCTGGAAGTTTAGACGGTGTGCACAAGTTGCGTTTCTGATGCCTTTTTTCTGCAACAATTTGTCATAAAACCTGAAGGGAATCCTGATGACAGCAAAATGAATGAGAATCCTAAGGGCCGCTTTACACACACCAACTTCTGTGACCAACTTCTGAACAGATCTCTGGTTGCAGTGAAATCATGGACACATTGTTACATTTGTACACAGCCACAAAATGGAGCAATGTGTCCATGATTTCATTGCAACCAGAGATCTGTTCAGAAGTTGGTCACAGAGGTTGGTGTGTGTAAAGCGGCCCTAACTGTCATGCACACGTTGAGTATTTTCTCCTTGCAGATTTGGTGCAGAATTAAATCTGCAGCATGTGTCAATTCTTTCAGCATTTTTGCATCAAATTTCACCCATAGTAATAGGAAAATTGTGCACCAAAAACATGTGTTATTGTTGCTGCGTTTTTCCTGGAAAGAGAGGCAGACATTTCTGCCCTAAATACTTATGTGCACCAATATTAATGTGTGCCCACACTCTTAGGCTGCATACTGACGATCAGTCTACGCAGCACTTTGGACGCAGTGTCTTGCCGCTGCATCCAAAATGCTGCATAGTACGGTACAAGCATAGTGGATGGGATTTTTAGAACTCCCATGCCCACTGTGCTTAACCCAACCACAGCCAACCCAACCCAACCTGCACCGGCCGCACACGGTGAGTACAGGGCGGCTGTGGTCTCTCTGCGGCCACCCGCAGGTTCACTCAGGTCCGGAGGAGTTGCGTCCAACACTCAGCTCCTCCGGACTGTGAGCACATAGCCTTAGGGTTTGTGCACACATTGCAGTTTTGTTGCATTTTTTTTGTCCAAAATCATGAAGTATTTTCTAGTCCCAGCTAAGTGAATGAGATTACTGAAGTCTCATGCACACATAGCGTATTTTAAATCTGCAACATGTCAATTATTTAGTTTTTGTTGCACATCTCGGTGACTTGAACCTGTGCTTGTCTGATCGATTGTGCTATAGCAGAAATCACAATCTCCTATGTTCAGGACATAATGACAGGCACAGGGGATCATCAACAAAGCCCCAACTGTCATGAAAACACATCGGCATTAAGCGATCATCTCGCAGGCACCCCGAGGGCCAAAGATTACTGTATTTTTCGGATTCTAAAATGCACTCCCCTTTCCCCCCCCCCCCCCACACCCCCAATTTCGAGAGGCATTTTACAATCCAAATCTAAAAAAATTACCAGAGGGTGGGTGTTGTGGTGGCGCAGCGGGGGTGTCGGAGGCAGGCATCACGGGTCCACAGGGGGTGGGAGTCATGGCGTGCGGTGGGTTCCGCCATGTTATATGGCCATTTCCTTGAAGTCTTAACCTCTTGCAACTAGTTACAGCTTGTCAATTAATCCAGACACATAGAACATGACACCGCACACCGCTGCTGTGACACCCACCCCATTCCCCCGCAGCTGCGGTCCTGCCTCTCTGCCCCCATCCTCCATGGACCCGTGATGCCTGGCTCCGGCACCCCCGCAACCTCCCACCCCCTTCGGTAAGCCATGTTGGATTTGGGGGGATATAACAGGATGGGGGACCATATGTTACAGGATGGAGGGGCTATATCCGAATATGGGGGATATATATACTAGGATGGGAGACATACATGCTGATTATAAGACTGACACCTATATTATAAGATGGACCCCATTCAACATTAAAAATGATTTTTTTTTTCTCTTCACCCAATTTAGGGTGTGTCTTATAATCAGGTGCATTTTATAAAGTGAAAAAATACGGTAAGCAGTAGTTGGCACCAGATAATAGGGAAGCGGTAAGGGGGAGCTACTAAGGGCTATGCAAAGTTATATATGCTGACCGTGGAGAGAAAAAAGCTGCACAGCAATTAAAAGTGCACGCCCAAATAATGTGAAAATATATAGACATTTTATAGAAATACAAAAATAAAAATTGACAAATCAATTATCAAAGGTTGAAAACAACTGAAAAGACTGTATATAATATATTCTATATAGTTAGATGGGTGGATGGTTGCATGGATGGATGGATAGATATGGTTTATTTACATATATTTATGAATGGATGTCAAGGTGAATGGGTGTAATGATCCACAATGGTTCGTGAAAAGCAGACATACACAAAAATAATGTCCCTAGTAAACAAATGAATTGAATTAAAGTGCACCCCTAAATGCAGAGAAGATGGAGTGAAGTCTAAGTAAATAAATAACTAAATAGACATAGCAATAAGGAAAAGAGTTGAAGGAATACAAAACATAACCTGCCCAGGGAGCGTCTGTGCATTGGTATGAGCAAATTGCCACATGGAATAGCCAGATGGCCACGAGGAGTGATGCCCCCACCCACCCGTCAGAGATTGATAGCAACATTTAACAGGTTAACAACCGCAGTAGATCTGTGCTCCATCAATGGCTATTAAAGGCAGCTGTCATATGCGGGCTAATAGTACGAGCCCTCATAAAAAGAAGGAACACAGCATATGACGTACATGTACGCCATATATCGTGAAGGAGTGAGCAACATGAAGTGAGCGGCAGCTGCAACTCACTTCCTGTTGATTGGCTAACTTCTCTAAAGGTACCGTTACACGGTACAAGATCGTTAACGATATCGCCTAAACGTCACGGGTTTGGAGTCGTTCAAGCGACATCATTAGGACGTCGTAGCGTGTAACACCGAGATATGACTACGATAAATCGTTGGATCGCTGATTAGATTTGAGAACATGTTCTCAAATCAAACGATCCATGATCAGCCAACCTGCTGCATCGTTCTGTGTGACACCGCGATAATGATGTCGTTCACGACTTCGCCTATTCACAGCAGTGAACAAGTATCGTTCGCTGGGTTGAGTGAACGATACCTGCTCACTACATCGTTGGTGCGTCGTACACGATATCTATACATGTGACATCTCACCAACAATGTTGAAACGATGTCCTAACGACCGCGCGCCCATGAGATCGTTAGTAGTATCGTTTCAACATTGCAGCATCTAACGGTACCTTAATGGCGAGTAGACAATCCAGTGTTGATTGGATGCTGGACTCGCGTTACGCTAAGTCATGTGATCCCAGGGAACGAGAGTGCCAACATCACTGCCATGGCCTCAAGCCTCAGTATGGGAGGTGAGTAGTGATGGGCGAACCTGCCGATGTTCGGGTTCAGTGGATCCAGAGGGACTTTTTTTTTTTTTTTTTTTAAAGTCCAGGTTCGGGATAGGACTTGGCCCAAACTTGAGTCTGAACCCCAAACCCAAATTGCTGCCACATTTAGTACGCTATCAGTAATGGGGTTGTCCACTTCTAAGACAACTGCTTTAAAGGGGTTGTCCACTACTAGGATAAACTTCTTCTGAATCCACTTGTTTCACCTCTTTAAAATAATAGACCTAGTACTCTCCTTCAGTGCTGCCACCATTCTAGCGCTGTTGGTAATCGCTATTCAGGGCTTGTGTGACATTGTGACGTCACGTGAGCACCGAGCACTGCATTCAATCATCTCTGGCTTCATTCTTCCTACGTAATGATTAAAAAATTCATTGTACACAGTATCACAAATTATGTATTTATTTTACTCACTTACCTGATCACAATTTCCAACACCAGTAGTCAATCGTGACCACATCTGGGTGATTTTTATATTTGTCCAGTACTTATAGAGTCAATAACCGGGCACCACGGGACATGAATGTGACATCTCAGACTGATCTGGTGCAGCCTCTGTGAACCCAGGTATATCTGGAAATGGTGTAGCACGCCAATATATGGGAAAACCACGTTGTTTAGCAGGTAGTGAAAAAGAAAGGAGTCACTTACCAAATAGATGAAACTCCGTTTATTCGATCTGTCTTGGAGACATCATTGCAGGGTGATCACTGCGGGGAGAGGGAGTGAGGAGTTGGCGGACGACAGCTCGTGGTTTTGCAGGGTTACCGCTTCAACGGGTCCTATTCCTATTTTTATATTTGTGGTCATGTGCTGACTAGATTTTTATCCGCTTCTCTCATTTGTTTTATTCTCATCCTTTTATCTGTTTCTTTAATTTCCTTCATAGAGGTATATTCACACAATGCGTTCACTCTTGGAATTTTTCCCAAAGATTTTCTAAAATCACTGAAATTAACGAATTTTTCAAGCAATTGTAGCCAAAGAGAGCAGCACACGTGAGCACACCCTAGAGACTTTTTTTTGTCATATTATGAAAAAATGTGTGTAGCAGTTTTTGGAGTGTAATTTTCCATATTTTTAGGCACATTTTTTAGTTTGTGTCAGTTTGTAAAAGTAGATTGCCAGTTGTTCTGGAAGAAATTTTTGGAAGCTTATAAAAAAAAATTGAAAAATACCCTATATTCAACATGTTAATTATCGCCACTTATTATTACCACAAACCAAAATGCTATGTACGAAGACGTGCTCATATTTTACTGTAAACTTTCAGCTATAATCTGGTTGTAGACGTTTGGCTTGAAGGGTTAAAAAATGATGTAAAAATGCAGTTTTGACCTGTTTTATAAGTATTTAAGTTAGGCCAGTTTAACGTATGCAGAACGCAATACATCAGAGAGTTACGGATCTTATAGCATCCATATTTCATCAGTGTTGCGTCTGTGTTATAGATCTGTAATACTGATGGTTTGTTTATAGGTGGGAAAAGAACACTGATAAAGTGCAGATGACCGAGGGAAACATCTGTAGTTTGATAACCATTTCTATATAGTTTTTGGGCTAAAAATGGATCACAGTAGTGAATGCAACATATGCCAGGTGAAAAGCCCCAAAGAACAAAGGTGGTTCGGCTGTCTAAAAATACAGATTACGGGACTCGACAGGGGTGTCCTCTATTTCCGTTGATTTACATTATCATAATGGAACATCTTGCTATAACAATCAGGCAAAACCCAGACATAAAGGGGTTAAAGTGGGATCAGAGGAAGTACAAGGCGGCATTATTTGCAGTCGATCTACTCTTGTTTGTCACCCAACCTCATACCTCATTCCCCTCTTTGCTTAAAGTATTCGACGCGTTTTGTCAAATTTAGCAACTTTAAAGTCAATATAACTAAAACGGAGGCCCTAAATATTCCCCTCCCGGGGAGAGAGAGAGATCATCTCATGGAACACTTCCCATTTAAATGGCAACAAGATGCTCTTAAGTACCTAGGAGTTATGGTGCCTAGTGACCCTAACAGTTGGTTTAGCCTAAACTATCTTCCCCTGCTTCAGAGGACAGGAGATGGTTTTCATGGTTTGGCCGCATACATGCGGTAAAAATGGACATTCTACCCAAATTTCTGTTTCTCTTTCAAACGGTTCCAATAGATGTCCCCGCATACTTTTTTGTAATACTGTAATCGACTGTCTCTAGATTCATTTGGGGTACACGACGACCGAGGATTGGAATCAACACCCTTTACCGCCACAAGCTTCAGGGCGGGGCGGGCCTGCCGAATTTTAAAGCTTACTACAAAGCTGCTATATTAATGAGGTTATTTGATTGGCAGTACCATCATACCACTAAGCAATGGGTGATGGTTGAACAATCGGGTATTGCCACTCCGCTTTGGTGCGTGCCTTGGGTTCCCCTCTGCGATAGACCCAGGCTCGGAACAGAGACAGACTTGGCACCCTAGCCATGAGGCTGTGGGATAGAAAGGTCAGAAGGGGAATAATATGTAACAAACGGGGACCCCTTACCCCAATTTTCCATAACCCGGCCTTCCCCACGGCGTTGCATGTTGACACATTCCTGGGATGTGATATGACGAGCCACGTTTTACACGCCTTAAAGGACAGGGTTCTGGATTCCCCCCATTCCATAGGCATCACGAGACGTGAGAGGTCTTGGATGGAGCGGGCACAACTGAGATCATTCCTAACGCAAAACCGCCTTGAAAACAATTTTTTAACAAACATGACATAGTTTGAGGCGTTGTTTCTGTTAGTCTTCGCCAACTCATCTGATCTCCAAAGTGTATACCATCTTAAATAGCGTCAAAGTTGAGAATAGACCCAGGTTTTTTGTAAGGTGGGAAAAGGAGTTTGGGTCAGAGCCGTCTGAGGAGGATTGGGGGAAAGCATGTCTGTCTGTTTACTCACAAGCTCTCAATGGCGTGCCTTGCCCAGGAGAGAAATTACAAGATTTTATCCCAGTGGTACCAGTGCCCAGTCAATATACACGCAGCCTTCCCCTCCGTCCTGGATGGTTGTTGGCGATGCGGGACCAGTATTCCATGATACATATTTGGTGGGAGGGCCCAAAAATACAGCCATTTTGGCATTCGGTTTTTGAGATATATAAAAAAATTAGTGGACGGGAACCTGAGAGGACACCCTCGGTGGCACTGTTGTCTATACTGCCAAGATCCATTAAGTCACAAAAATCTGACATTTTAAGATTTTGCCCAACAGCCGCAAGGACGGTCATCCCCAGGCTTTGGAAAACGACGTGCTCCCCTAGCTTGGTGGAGTGGTTGGGAGAAATGAGTAGGATCTACTGAATGGAGGAGCTCACGGCGGAGGTCACCGATGCCAGGGATGGTTTTTGCGCGTGTGGAGCTCGTGGGTGATGTTTCTTGGGTCCCCGGCATTTGGAGAGGCATTCACAGAGCAGGCGGGACAGGTGAGAGGCGTTAGATAAGACAAGACAAATGTGGAGATGTGTGACCCTAGAGAGACCTTTATTATTTATACTATGTCCTCCTTTTCCATTAGTTGCTCCTTTACTTCTTTTCCCACTTTTCTCTTTTCCCTTATTCTCCCCCCGCCCTCCCCAATAAATAACCATGAAAATAGCGATAACATCAGATAAGATGATGTCTTAATTTACTGAGTTTGAGGGTTGTATGTAAATTGTTTATAAGGTTGCTCTGTATACTTAAGTGCAAATATAGTTGGAACATTGAAGTAATTACAAATACTATATGTATTTGCCTTATGGAGAACATAATATGCAAGGTATTAGTGTTCTTCTAGACTGGAGATTGTGAATGGCGAATATTGTTAACATGATTAACTTAACCCTACAGACTGGAGAATATGGTGACCTAAAGAAGAGCATGGACACATTGACGTTTAGTAGAAAATGCCACCTCCATCTCCTAGTTAAAACAGCCAAAATGTATTGGTTCTTGAGTTACCTTAGTTGATAGGAGATGACCAAACATATTAGATGCAAAGGTCTATAATGTAAGAGGTGACGACTGTACAGATAACATGTTGACATGTTGTATTACTTTGTGAGTTGGTTGAAAATGGAATGACTCTGATTTTTAAAATATCGGTATATAATAAATTGCGTACAGACGTTCAATGCAGAATGTGCTGAATAATATTATTATGAATTATGTTTTATCTAAAGATCTTGATTATTGTATCATAATAATGATTAAAAGCCTGATGTTACCATGCACTACAATAAATGTATCACTTAAACATGAGCCATGTCTGAGGGAGTCAGAGTCAGGGAAATTCAGGAGTCAGTCGGTGATTTGCCTTCACAGCCCTGTTTGCACACCCAAGTGATGGGTAGCGGTAGTGGCCCATAGTGCAGTGCCACCGACACCGAACCCAATGGCACCAGAAACTGACGGACACATCGTCGTCGCTACTCCTGCTGCCATCATCGAACCGTTACGCCACATACAGCGCTGCCTCAGTAAGTGCCCGGCAACTGCATTTAGTGTGGCTGCTGCAATCTTTAGATTCCAGCGCTCGCTGCATGGTGGGGAAAGACAAAGCACAGTGGGGACAGAGCACACACGGACAGAGAGCACAAGAGGAGAGAGTGCACAGGGGTGAGAGACAGCACACAGGGAAGATGGCATGCCCCGGGGAAGAGCTCAAGGGGGCAGAGACAGCGTACAGGGGGAGAGAGCACATGAGGGGAGAAGACAGAATGCAGAGGGGAGAGAGAACGGACGGGGCAAGCACAAGGGGGAGAGACAGGCGCTGCCCCGATTTAGTTAATATATAAGTGGGGAGGGAAACTTACAAAAAACACATCCCTCCCTCCACTGGACTGGTTCTTGCACACGGCTTCTGGCAGGCAGTGTCAGGTGACTCCAATTTCCCATCAGCAGCCATATTTTGTCCAAGTCAGACGTTTCCTAACTGCATCGTCTATCTAACTAAGGGCCCTTTCACATCAGCGTTTTTCGTAATTCGCGGCAGATGCGGTGAAAAAACCGCATCTGCCGCGTTTGCCGCATAACCGTTCCACTTGCGGCGCGGTTGCGGTTTTTTCTATGCAAAGTATAGGGGGACTTGCGGCAGATGCGGCAAGTGCGGTTTTGCACTTGCGGCAGGTGCGGCCGCGAAAAAAACCGCGGCTTACTGCGGTTTTTTTCGCGGCCGCACCTGCCGCAAGTGCAAAACCGCACTTGCCGCACCTGCCGCAAGTCCCCCTATACTTTGCATAGAAAAAACCGCAACCGCGCCGCAAGTGGAACGGTTATGCGGCAAACGCGGCAGATGCAGTTTTTTCACCGCATCTGCCGCGAATTACGAAAAACGCTGATGTGAAAGGGCCCTAACATACATGCAACATGACCATAGCAGCCAATCAACCACCTTTTAAAAGGTATATACCATAAATGATAACTTTTTTGAAGTACTGTTTTCTTTACATAAGTATAAAGGCTGTCCTTTAGCAGTTAGAAGTATGCTTTACAGCAACCATTTCTATGGGAAAAGTTTTTTTTTTTTTTTCTTAGGCATAGTCTGTATTCTGTGTCATTGTGCAGAGGGAGGGAGGGAGGAAGTAACCCGTGCCCATCATCTATTGTGAATAGTGGATCCATATTTATAAATAATTGTTACACGTAACTTTCATAACCCTTTCTGTGATGATAATGAGACTGCTGAAAAGTAATATCTATAGAACGCAAAGTATCAGTCTAAGGTCAGAGATACACTGTGTGAGCTGCATGTGAGTATCTCGCATGCATCTCGCATGACTTGCTTGGCTGAGTCATGCAAGCTGCATGCGAGGATCTCGCATGCAGCTCGCATAAGTGTGTCTCTGTCCTAATAATATGTTTGATACGAGACTCAAAATTGCAACAGTATAGGATTAAAACAAAAATCAAAATAGTGATAAAGAATATTTAACCTTCTAAGTATGCAGGACATTTTAGTTTTTGCACTTTTTTTTCCCCCTTCTTCCTAGAACCGTAATTGTAATTATTCTTTTGATATGTAGCCATGTGAGGGCTCATTGTTTGTGGGATAGATTGGAGTTTCAGATAATGTCATTAATTTTACCATACAATGAGAAATGGGAAAAAAAATTCTTAAATGAGGTGAAATTGTGAACCAATAAAAACAAAACTAGAAAATTGCTGTAAATTCACAGTAAACGTGTACTGGCAAGAAATCTTTGTTTAACCCCTTCACCACCGGCGATTTTTCGTTTTTTGCTCCTCGGCTTCCAAGAGCCATAGCTTTTTTTATTTTTGCTGTCAATATAGATATATGACGGCTTGTTTTTTACGGGACGAGTTGTACTTTCAGATGCAATCATTTATTTTACCATATAGTGTACAGGAAAATAGGAAAAAATTCCAAGTGCAGTGAAATTGCAAAAAAAAAGTGTAATTGCACGTTTGTTGCTTGAGTTTTTTGTTCGTCATGATTACTATATGGTAAAACTGACATGACTGTGTGATGCCTCAGGTCGGTATGTGTTCGTAGATACCAAACATGTATACTTTTACTCAGTGGCGTAACTTCAGGCCCAGGGGCCCCTGTGTGAAAGCTCCAACGGGGCCCCCAATTATTGCAAATCTTTAATAGTATTAGTCTTTTTCTATGGGCCAAAGGGACTTTTGGGGCCCCCCTAGGCTGCAGGGCCCGGGTGCGATCGCAACCCCTGCACCTATTGTAGTTACGCCCCTGCTTTTACTGTTATCTAAGTAGTGAAAAACAAATTCAGAAGTTTGGAAAAAAACAAAAAGAATCACACTTTTCTGAGCGTCCTCATTTTTCAGGATCTGAGGCTTTGTGACAGTTTATTTTTTTGCGGTTTGAGCTGACTTTTCGAATGAGACCATTTTTTGGTAGATGCACTGTTTTGATCGCCTGTTATTGCATTTTATAGCAATGTTGGGGGTGACAAAAAAAACATAATTTTGGCGTTTGGACCTTTTTTTTCGATTATGCAGTTTACGGCTCTCATTAATTGATTTTATATATTGATAGATCGGGCGTTTCTGAATGCAGTGATACCAAATATGTGTGTTTTTTTTTTTTTTTCTAATACTTTTATTTTGAATGGGGGAAAAGGGGGGTAAGTTAATCTTTTGTGGGGGGTTTCTTCCCATATTTTTTAAAACTTTTTTTATTAACTCTTGATTTTACAGTGCCCAACAGGGCGCCACACTGCTGCTGGGTCCGATCCCTTGTGCCATGTCTACATGAGCTGCAGCACATCGGGACATGGCACTTGGTTTCACTTTCAGTGGTTGGCAGCGCTTGGCAACCACTGACAGGAAGCGGTCCCTGATAGCCTCGGGTCCTGGTGTGAACCCAGAAGCTATCAGGTGACCACCAGAGAATCCCCCGCTCTTATCGAAGGGATCTCCGATTTCGGCGGGGAATGGTGTGATCCCTGCCACGGCGGTTTTGGATCCCGCTGCCAGTGAATGACATCGAGATTCAAAGGGTTAACAAGGGTGGAAGCCAGACATCTCAGCTGATGAGATCACCTGAGATGTCGAGTGAATGATGTGAGCTCACATCAAACACCGGGACCTGGGTCGGGGAGGGGTTAATATCAAAACATCGGGTTTTGCTGCAGACAAAATGCCCTATGTGAACATAGCCTTAAAGATGCGAAAACTTTTCTAATATACAAAAGTTGTTTTTTTTATAGATGTTAAAAACACATGTATGATAAAAGACAACAACCTCAATAAAGAGGGAAAGTGGCCTGGTCATGAAGCTGTTAATGAATCGGACCCTATATTTCAATCTTTACCTCCTCCTCCTCCTGATATGATGTCGATAGGTTGGACATCATTTCGTGTTTTCATGGTGATAAAATTTCATTTAAGGGTGCTTTTCACATCAGCGTTTTTTGCTGTTCGCGGCAGATGCGGTGAAAAATCCGTATCTGCTGCGATTACCGCATAACTGCTGCACTTGCGGCAAAAACCGCTGACGTGAAAGCAGCCTTACATTTGCTTCACATTCTGACACGAAATGGAAGGCCGTACACATGATGTCACTCTGAGGCGCCTTAAAAAGCGCTAATTAAACACTCAAAAGAATGAACACATGGCTTTCTATATATGTCTTGCTGGTCATATATTCTTCTGAGCAATTTTTAACCACTTCAGGTTTCCATAGAAGACAAGTGATTAAGGCCGGCTTCACACCACGGTGCGATCAGGGCCGGGGCTGTCCGGTGTGAACCGGACCCGATTTGCAGGGCAAATATGCTTCCGGTCCGGTTTGCAGCTGGATTCAAGATCGCGGCTAGTGTGGAGCTAGCCACAGTCCGGAAATCACAGCAGAGGACAGCTCGTGGTGCTGAAGTTTAGCAACACTCGCTGCTAAACTCCAGCACCCGGCGCCCGGCTTCCTGGATCCGATTTTATGTCGGATCCGGGGCGATCCGGCGCCATAGACACCCATGTTATGAGGCGCCGGATCCTGGAGGATCCGTTTTTTTCCAATTTTTCCCCCCGAACACAAAAACGTTGCTTGCAACATTTTTGTGTCCGGGAGAAAAATCCGAATTGTTCCAGATCCTCCTGGACAGATGGAAACCGGATGGCACATAGCTGCCATCCGGCTGCATCCGGCCTCAAAGGAATGCTATCAGGCTAAAACCAGATCTGGGGCTGGCCGATTTACACCTGACAGCCCCAGATCCAGAAAACCGTGGTGTGAAACCAGCCTAACCCATTCACGTCACGGCCATATTCCATTTTTTTTTACTGTTGAAATTTTGTCCTTTCCTTTTTCCAAGAATCATGTTTTTTTTTTTTTTCCCCCGTCAACATAGCCTTATGAGGGCATGTTTTTGCAGAATAAGATGTACATTTGAAGCGTTACATTCATTTTACTATATGGTGTACTGAAAAACAGGGAAATTGCAAAAACTACAAATTTGAATAGCAGAAATAAAATACCATTACACAACTATTTTTTGGGTAAAAATTGACCTGGCAGTATGTATGTATATACATGTGTGTTTGTTTGTTGGCAGTTCCAACTCTTGAACAGGTCACATGGAGGGGCAGAACAACCATAAAGAGGGCGTGTTTATGAGGAGGGGCAGAGCTATGAAGGGAGCGGGGCTGTGAAGGGGTGGAGCTATGAAGGCTCAGAGCTACCTGGAGGGGCGGAGATATGATACAAATACACACATGCGCGCACACACACACACACACACACACACTTTAACAAATTAACATGCTGCAGAGATGTGGAAGCGCGGCAACCCGCATCGCAGCTTAAATAACGCTGCAGTGGAGAGAAGTTCACTGAGCATGGGATTTCGTGAAATCCCATCCACTATGCTGGTACTGTAAAATACATCATTTTGGACACAGTAGCAATACTCTGTGTCCAAAACACTGCAATTCCTGATTGTGTGCACACACCTTTAAAGGTTCTCTGGCAGCACAGAATGACTGATGAAACCAAGTACTGATACTCGGTGCACCCTTGGTGTGAGAAAACATTTATGTGCACTTTCCCACTTCTTCCACTTTTCTCTGGCTTTATAAGGCCTGTGCTGTCAATCAATGAAGTGGGAGGAGAAAGATGGAGAACAAGCAGGTGGGAATTAGCACTTAAATGCTTGTCCCCGCCATGATGTACCAAGCGCCTGTACTTTGTTTGAACCGTCATCCTGTGCTGACTGAATCCATTTAAAGTACGTTTAGACTGACCAACTCAAGGCCATTAAATGACCATCAGTCTGCTACATAGGAGCTGATAGGTGACTATTCAATAGTTGTGTACCTACAATGAATGTATTGTCACTACATCAAAAGTGTGGAATCTTATGGTTCCCCCAAAGTGGATGGGATTCATAGTAATCTCCTGTCCCCAGGTTTCTTTTTTACTCAGTATAAACTGACTTGCGCTGCATGTTTTAAATCCACAAGATGTCATTTTCTCTTGTGGGTACATTGAGGTTTATTTGCAGATTTTCACCATAGACTTGCATAAGAGGTAGAAAAAATGGAGGTAAAAAAACCCTCATGCATTCTTAGGGTGTTTCTGAGACGGAAATGGCCTAAAAACGCATGTAATGCACACATGAAGTTTTGTCAAAGCCAAACACCATCAAATATCAAAGACTTGGGCTACCTTCACATTTGCATTTGTGCCTGCTTGCTGATGGCATGCAGACACAAACGCAGTGTAATTTTTTGTGTCCGCAGCGGAGAATGTCCGCCTGCGGACACATCACTGTGCAGCCCGGGCAGCCAATCGTCGGTGTCCGGGGGCGGGCCGGAGGCGGAGATCAGCGGCGGAGATCTCCTCCTCCCGGCCGCCGGTAAGCTCCGGGACGTGTCAGCGGGGTTAAACAGCTGATTTGACAGCTGTTTGAATCTCCCGCCCCGACACCGAGAGGAGATGTCGGTGCGGGAAGATTCAAACAGCTGTCACATCAGCTGTTTCTCCCCGCCGACACCGCTATGAGATTACCGGCGGCGGGGAGGAGGAGATCATGAGAGGCTCAGCTGATCTCTCGGTGGACGTCGGTGATCTCCTGTGACATCACCGGCGGCCACCGGGAGAGATTTCAATGGGTCCACAGCGTTCTCCTGCGCTGTCAAGCGCAGAACACTGCGGACCCATTGACGCCAATGCATTTTTTGTGCGCTTGGGGAAGCTTGCTGATTTTCCAAGGTCCCCGAGCGCACAAAAAATGCAACATGCTGCGTCCCGGGTGCGGACGCAGGACCCTGGAGGGAGCAGATATCGTCCGCATCCGCACCCGAACGCAGCAAACGCAGGCACTATGCGTTCCTATGTTAAATATAGGAACGCAGTGCGCATGCGTTTGACTGCGTTTGGGAACGCAGCATACGCTGCGTTCCCATACGCAAATGTGACGGCACCCTAAACTGAAACTGTAGTGTCTAAAAGGCTTGCAAAAAATACAGTTGAAAAACTCAAGTAACCTAATATTAAAGGGAGTCTATCACCACTTTTACCTTTCTAAACTATTAATATGGGCATACAGGTTATAGAATATGAACATACAGTCCTCCCTGTCTGCCTCATATCAGATGCCTTGTTGTACAGAAAAAAAATCTTAATTAACACTTTCTGGATGCTGCCTAGATGATAAGCCCTGGAGGTGGAGTTATTTTAAATAAATGGTGGAGTTACCAGTGTTAGACAAGTACCCCACAGAAACAGAGAACAGAAATTTTGATTTCTTGCAAACAGATTTTTTGCAACTGTTACATCCCCAGAGTCTGCTCCTGCAACTTCTTCGGCTTCCAGCAGGGTCTGCTGTGTTCACTTCAAAGGTGGGGCTGGGGATGTGATAGTCTGACTTGTGGATGTGTTGTATGGCTGCCCAGCTGCAGTCATTAACTCTGACTTCAGCCAGTTAGGAAATACTACAGTTTATTTGAATCCTCTATATCTGGCAACCAGCAGGAGCACACATTCTATGGTTCACTTGATATTATCCTGCTTTGTCTCTGCAGACTCTCTGGGTCATCCTGCAATCTACATTATAACGAGGTTCCATAGGCTTTTATTGTAGAACAAACTTCCAGTTCACACACAGAGTGAGCTGACGAGCGATGATATCACTGAGAACAGGAGCAGAAAAGCGCTGGATCCCAGAGAAGACAGCAGTAGGTGAGTATATGAATACACTCATACTACAATATGCACATGTGTACAGATTAAATAAAAAATCTATTCATTGGAGTTTTTTTTAATCAATTGAGCACATCTTACAAGTGCTGTGCGCCTCCTCCAGAAATGTTACTCCAGTCAGGGACTGGAGTACATTTCGGGAGTAATAGATTTAAATGGCAAGCACTGCCACGTTTATCCTGCCAGGACTGTTGTGAAAACACCAAAATTCACTATTTTTACTCACCTTCTGGTGGATATGGAAACATCGGTCAGACATTGGGAGCGCTGTATGGAGAAGCCACTTGGGGACCTGCCTTGGATAAATCATCTAAGATGCAAGTTCCCCGTCCAGTTTATCAAGGTATCTTTTCCATGAAATGCTGCAGTGTTTCAGGGTAAGGCATCTTTCACATCAGCATTTTCTGAGCTTTGCTGCATCTGCCGCTTAACAGTTGACTTGCAGCAAGCCCCATTCATTCCTTATGGGGCTTGTGGTCACGTGCGGCAGTTGAGGTTTTGCCGAATCCAGCACTTGCGTCAAGTCAAAAAACCACAGCTTTCAGCATTTTTTTGCGCTGCTGCTGCAAGTGCATCTGCTGGATCCGGCAAGACCTGAACTGCCGCACATGACCACAAGTCCCATAGGGAATGAATGGGGCTTGCTGCAAGTCAGCTGTTACGCAGCAGATGCGGCAAAGCTGCCAAATCTGCTGTGATCGGCAGAAAATGCAGATCTGAAGACATACCATGCTATAACTCAGCCAGTGCCTGATTCATGCTGCCCGTGGTTTGGGAAGCATGAAGCTGATGACTTTTAAGAGGTGTTCCAATACTTCTATCCATTCGGCGTACCTTATGAGAAACCCAGTCGATTGCAGGATGATACGAGTTGTGTGTGTCAGATCACAAGTCAGGGTTGTTGGTGGAAAGTGTAATAAAATGGCATTTTTGCAAATATAAATAGGTAAAGTATAAAGTGTGTGCATAAAAATAGCAAATACAGTTATACTGAGCATTCCCTGTGGTGCCAAGCTAGGCATATTGTGAAAACTTTCCGGTATTATTGTTCCCATTTATTTTTAGCCTGCTGGAGAATTTGGCAGCACATTATAAAGGAGAGAATTCTTCTACAATGGAATAAGTCTAGCTGTAGTTTGACACCTGCTACCATAGTGTTTCATGAAGAAGATTTGGTCTCATTAAGGACGTCCGTGATCATTTTTTTTTGCGTGAAAAAAAACTCCTTAATTTTCATCTGTGTTTTGGATCAGAATTTCATCGATGTATTTACAATGTGTCCATTTTTTCTAGGAGTTTCATTATTTTTTATTTAAACTATATCAGCTCACCACACATCCAGGTTGTCCATAGTAGTATGCAGATGAAAGGGCACGCCCATGGGCCGGCTCCCAGGTAGCAATAGAGGTGAATAATACGAAACTCTGTGTCCAGCACCTGCAGGTCAATTAATCCAATGGAAATCTTTATTGATGCTTATTAAAAATGAAGATGAAAATAGAAACACATGATCGTACGCGTTTTGACCTTTACCGAAATCATTATTCATCCCAAGTAGAATCCTATCCTGTAAATTAGTGTGTACAAAGCATGACACTCACATATGATTTATTTTTATATTTGTTGATGATGACAATCCAGAAATAAGATGTTTCACCATATACCATAGATTCATGAAAAGGAAAGGCATTGTACCCATAGAAGCACTACAATAGTGTGAAACAGCTGTCGTCCTGGCACGACTTGCCCCATCCCGGCCACCCACCCACTTTCTCGTTTGTTGATTTTATGTGATTTGAAACAAAGGAAGAAGTATTTTTTACTAATATTGGTGAGTGCCGCTTTTCTTCTCTTGCTGTATAGAATAGACGACAATCGGTATACTGGAACAAATATACAGGATTCCAAAGAAAAAATACACAGTACTTGGCAAAAAAAACAACTACCTATATATAATAAGATTAAGTAATCCTATATATTCATATTTTTTAGCTAAGGTTACTTCTAAAATGTAACTTTTATTGATTTCTTTAAAACCAAGGGAACGATTAGTCCCAACCTGTAGAGTCGAAAATTTGATACACACAGAAAGGGGAAAGGGGGAACCATGACCCTGTTCTTTCCCTGGCTTGCCCTGCCTGACAACGGAGTTTTCAACACGTAAAAACCCCTATGATGGTATCCCCGTACCACAACGGCTCACCCCGCTGACCCTTATTCAACAACTGGGAGGGGGTCATGCATGCATCATCCTCTAGATTACCCCGTGTTCCAATATACTCAGTGAATCTAGAAAAATGGGGTTGATGCTTCAGAGTCCGGATCAATCCATTGAACTCAGTGGTATGATATCAAAAAACACTTTAGGAATTGTCAACCCAAACTATGGCTGTATTCCCTTCACATGTTATATAATCTCATGGGAAATGTGTCTGTTCTACAGTGTGGTAGATACTCTGATTCAAAATGTATGTCACTCATCCATCCACCCTGGTCTTTGTAGTTTAGACCTCAATTCGCCCACCTTTTCCCATATAGGTTTCCCACCATACACAAAAAAAAATCATACAATTCCTTGTTCAGGATTATAGCCCAGTGCCTGGATACAACAAAGTGTCCCTCTTTTTTCTTCTTTCCCCAGTTGCTTCAGTGGCCAGGTAGGACCCAATGTCAAGCAAAGTTAATATTACACTTCAGTTACATATAGATCACATATGTACTCATCTCCTGAAGTAAGATACTCAACGCGTTTCCTCCATCAGAGATGCAGTGATGGGTTCATCAGGAGTGCACAGCTATGATATAGGGCTTGGTCTTCAGCCCCAGGGCAGGGTCCTTTTACTCCCCCTCTCACCCAAATTCTCAATGGATGGCGGCCCCCACCTCCCCCAGTCACATCCTTATATCCCCTCTGTGCCATGTGCTGATAGAAGAGGCGGCACCGGCGTGCGCTCCTTGTCACGCCACTCTCCTCTTCTGTGCGGGTCAAATACCCGAAGTGCGTCATCCGGTAAGATCATGTGACCGCAGACGTCTGTCGCAGTAAACTTTCCCGCGACTGGAAGCGCGCGATTCACTATTCGGTCCTCTGGGTATACTAGATCTAATAACTTGGTTCCTCTTATGCTGGTAATGCATATGACACATGCCGATCGTCACTACAGTCTGAAAGAGACTCCACAAGCTCCAATTGTTTACATATAAACTGGAACTTATCGGAACCCTTGCCTTGTAATCTTTTATAGTAGTATCTGATGCAAATACATACAGTAGATCCCCTGATGGCACCTCCATCACTTTACCCTGCTGCTTTACATTATTGCACAAGGGGGATATATCCATTGTTGGTGGTGTGACTCGGTATACATACGGGTCTTATACGCATAGACCGAAGGTTACTACGACAAATATATATGTGGTCATGTTCAGTATCCACTGCTCAAAAGATGGTTAGTTATGATGCAATAGCCATGCAATGATGACTCAACATATTATAATGTATCCACGATCCGTTTCTGGATTAATAGATATCGCCAGAATATTCTGTACAAATGCAAAGAACCCTAGAAATTGGTACTAGAAATTAGGAGGACACCAAGGTGTCCTCCTATAGACAGAGCGTAGTATATTACATAAAGGGTGTGCAGGTGAGTTGTTCGTTCAAACCACATGCCACCCGCCGACTCCATCCTGTAGATCCACCTAGTTTCTTTTTTTTTTTTTTTTTTTTCCCCAGAAAATATTGTTTATTTAAGTTTAACATAACAAGTATCAAACAATAAAGAAGAGTAAGACATAATAAAGTAAAAAGAAAATAAAAATAATACATGAGAATATCCTACAATAGTAGAGCCAGAATATATGAAGGCACACAATAGAGATGGCGAGCGACCCGCCCCTTTGAGGCTAAGGAAAGGGCAGACATCAGAGCATGCTGGGGCCACTGGTAGTGTAATCCCGTGAGCCTCCCAGTACTCCGGCAGGCAGAGTAATCAGAATAATGCTAGATTGAGATGTAGAAAAGAGAAAGGACCAAGAGGGGCAGGAGGGAGTAGCAGGGGATCAAAGGAGGAGGAGGGATGAGCGGGGGAGCGGCATTCAAAATGTCCAGGTCATGTCTGTGCATTTCGCAGAAGAGACTCAAGTAGAGGGCCATCCCGGTACCTAGTTTCTTTTTTAAGGATTGTCATATCCTAGTTACCACCCCTAGCCGGTTTGTCTACCACCTTTATGATCTGGAAGTCAAAGCATTTCAGGTCTACCCCATGTATCTCTCTCATACGGCGTGATATCGGGGTGTCTCTCGCGTTTCTTATGTCCCCCAAGTGGTCCCCTATACGTTTCTTTAGGGGTCTTTTTATCTTTCTGATATAATCCATTGGGCATGTACATTTAAATAAGTAGACTACCCCCTCCGTCTTACAATAGCCAAAATGGCTAGTTTCACACTTCTCCCCAGTGGTGCTGCTCTGGAAGGAGTCTAATTTTTTTGACATAGTGGCAAAAGATGCACTTTCCACATCTAAACGTGTCATTTTTCCTTCGGTCTAGCCATGTGCCTTGATTTTTTGGTGGGTAGTAGAAGCTGTGAACCAGTTGGTCCCTAAATGACCTCCCCCCGTCTATATGTAATACCGTATATACTCGTGTATAAGCCGAGTTTTTCAGCCCAAAATTTGGGCTGAAAAGTCTCCCCCTCGGCTTATACATGAGTCAATACGGGTGGGGGCTGTGTCCGGGGCTGTGGAGGCTGGAGGAGGCAGGGGGGCTGCTGTATGAGCGGCCCCGTCACGTGGGGCCGCTCATTAAATATGCACTGCTTCCCCCTGTCAATCAGCGGCAGGGGGAAGCAGTGCATATAGCCCCCAAATGCTGGCACTCTCCCCCCCTTGTAAGGGCCCCCCCCCGCTGGTTATATTACCATCCCGGTCTTCTGATCAGCGCCGCTCCTCGGTGCTCCGTCCGTCCGTCCTACTGCATCCGGGATCTCCGGCCGTCGCAGGCATATGACGTCATCGCGCGACAGCCGGGGATCCCGGATGTAGCAGGACGGGAGCAGAGAGGACGGAGCGCCGAGGAGCAGCGCTGATCAAAAGACCGGGATGGTAAGAGAAGAGGGGGGGGCCCTTGCAAGGGGGGGCGAGTACCAGCATTTGGGGGCTGCTGGTGACCCCCAGGGGGCTGCTGGGTACCCCCTGGGGGCTGCTGGGAACCCCCTGGGGGCTGCTGGGGACCCCCAGGGGGCTGCTATATGTACCCCTGGGGGCCTGCTGTATACCACTGGGGCTGCTGTATACTAGCACTGGGGCTGCTGGGGCTGCTATATACTACCACTGGGGCTGCTGTATACTACCACTGGGGCTTCTGTATACTACCACTGGGGCTGCTGTATACTACCACTGGGGCTGCTGTATACTACCACTGGAGCTGCTGTATACTACCCCTGGAGCTGCTGTATACTACCACTGGGGCTGCTGTATACTACCACTGGGGAGGCCTGTATACCACTGGGGGGGGCCTGTATACCACACTGCTGGGGGCTGTATACCTGTGCTGGGGTCCACCCTCGGCTTATACACGAGTCAATAGGTTTTTCCAGATTTTTGGGGCAAAAGTAGGGGGGTCGGCTTATACACGGGTCGGCTTATACACGAGTATATACGGGTAGCTGTTTTTTTTAGGGATAAAGGGGGCTAAATCTTTGTCAGTAAGGAGTACCCCCCAATGTTTTTCAAAGATGTTCCTCACATCTCCTGACCAGTCATCATATTGTCCCTATCATCCTTACAATGTCATTAGGGTATGTGCCCACAGGAAGGTTTTCCTGTGTTTGAGATCAGGTTTTGCCCTGGTTTTATGTAAATCTAAACTAATCTAATCCTGAGTTTTTGGTTTCCATCAAAAGTTGTGTGCAGGGAAAAGCTTTCACACACACACTTTTTTTTTTCTCTACAGAAAATGGAAATACCACAGGTGTTTCCACTTTAGCAAAAGTGCAGCAAAGAATTGACATGCTCATTCTTTCTAAAACACAGCAAAACCTGAGGTGTTTCCACTTTCTTCACCAAACAAAAACCAGTGTGTTGGGGCAGCTAATCCTAGAATCCATAGGTTTTGTGGAAAACAAAAATGCAGCAAATCCTGTGGTTTTTACACTGTCTTGATAAAGATCACGTTGGTGATTGAAACGTCGCTTTCTGTGACCCTGGAATAAAGAGACCAGAAGTTTTTTTGCACCATCTATGTCTGTGGGGCTGTCTTTTCTCATACGGGTACGTGTTTATAATCTGGATTGAACTCTCCGGGTTGAACTTGTGTCCAGGAGCGGGCTAAAGGAACGAGAAGCCCAGCTTTAATCCCCCAGGTGCTGTGACCAATTGCCTTATATGGATGTCGATCATGCAATCTGCTTGCATTGTTCAGTGTGACGCCATGATAACGATATCGTTAACGATTTCGCCTATTCCTGACACTGGCTGGCCTCGATCGCTGGGTTGTGCGCTGGATCGCTGGCGCGCTGCCAACTGAAAAATTGTTAACGAGATCTATGCTTGTGACACCGCACAAGCGATATCAAATTGTTGTAGCGATCTCGATCACGTGACTTTCCAGCCGACATCGTTTAATATATCGTAGACTAGAACAAGTACATGTTCTATCAATAAAAGAAAACAAAACTCACAAATTGTGCTTTCAGAACAGATTCTCCACACAGATTTGCATATGCAAAATCCATAGCATAATTTATCACCTGCTAAATTCGTAAGATTTTCACAATCTCGTCAATGCATTGCAGAAAGTTTCTTCCCATAAATTGTGTGGATGTTAAAATCCGCCCAATGTCAATTCTTTGGGATCTTCACTTTTGCAATGCAAAGGGGGAACTTGGCAGCAAAATCTGCAATTAACAGATTGATCCAAAAATTCAGCGGAAATTTCACTCTAAAGTAAGGCCCCTTTCACATCTGTGATTATTGTAATTCATAGCAGATCCGGCAGATGTCGTTGCATCTGCCGGATCTGCCGCATGATGGCGGACTTGCGGCACCGATCCGGCAAGCCCCATTCATTGTCTATGGAGCTTGCGGTCTGGTGCGGTATTGCCAAATCCAGCACTTGAGATGCTTGCGGCACTGCAAAGAAACACTGCCAGCAGCGTTAGTGCCGGATCTGCC